>JAQNCA010000004.1:5833708-5846646 GCA_029783725.1 Acanthurus tractus
ACACACACACACACACACACATACATACACACACTCACTCACTCACACTCTCTGTCACTCAAAGGTATCAGCACATTTGCCTTCCTCTCTTACTGTCTGTGTACTTGTGTACTTAAGGAGAGCTGGCCAAAGCTTCTCTCCATGGTCGTTTGTTCCACTTCCCAGCAGGCAGATGGAGGCAACGGGTGTCAGGCTCAGGCTGAGGAGAGGGAGAAAGACGAGGAGGGAGAATGCGTGTGAGTGTTCAGCTGGTACAATGGTGGAGGAAAATTAGCAGAAGAGGGTGAATCAAAGAAGACTGAGCATGCTTTGTGTTTAGTAAGAGAGCGACAGCTGAGCTGGGCTTGGCTCTGCTGCAACAGCTGAAGTGAACTCAGCTTCACCGGTTTAAGTCCTAGGCAGTGTTTTTTTTTCTCTAATGCTGTATTGCACTCACATCCCTGAACACTATTTCACCTT
Organism: Acanthurus tractus; assembly: GCA_029783725.1. Taxonomy (NCBI): domain Eukaryota; kingdom Metazoa; phylum Chordata; class Actinopteri; order Acanthuriformes; family Acanthuridae; genus Acanthurus; species Acanthurus tractus. Next base: position 5,834,168 of record JAQNCA010000004.1, read on the forward strand.
ATTTATTTCACAGTGCAGATCTGTGATGGTTCACTGCCGCATAGACCAGCAGTCTTCATGTATTGAACTTCTGACTGCACCAATGTCCCGCAGAGATGTTTGGTTCTACGAGCAGAGAGAAAACATGAGAATTCCTCTCACTTTTGCAACACATCTGTAGTGATGCTGAACAGCAAAGAGAACACACCACATGTCCAATAACTTTATATTTAACAACATAACCAAAAAAAGCTGCTTTCAACTGTCTGCTGTGGCCACCAGCACGAAGAGAGTCAAACGAGGTCCTTTATGGATATGTTGGGTGCTATTCCACATGTTTCCAATATTGTTAACCATCACATGAAAACACACACACACACACCAAAACTGAATTGATCTTTCTCACAAGCATATATTATGTAGCCACAGCATGGTGGTTCTTATTCCTCTTTGTGATGAACTCCATTGTTGTTCAAAACCCATTACACGCCACACTGTTGCTCTGGGTTTCATCAGTGTTTCCCAAACCGTGGGGCGTGTCCCTCTGGAGCAGCGTGGAGTCACTACAGGTGGAGCGTGGTTGACTTAGGAAAAAAAAATATGGAGCAAAAGTGGTGGAATGAATGTGATTTATGAAGTGAATATTAACAAACAAGAGTTTGAAAACGCTGCCATGCTGACTTTTCTTCCAATTGAATTCATCTGGGTGGGTGGGTGTGAACTTTTAAAGGCTTGTTAAGGGGGGCAAGCGATACAAGTTTGAGAGCCAGTGGGTGACATGTTCCTTCATTACATGGTCACTGTAATTTATTTCGAGCCAACACAAAATATCCCGAAACACAACGGAGCACCAAATGTGCACTTTTCTGAAAATAGTGTATTTAGCTGAAAATAGCCTGCAATAAATGCTCTGTTTTACATCATGTTCTCTAAAAATGCTGGTGCCCCGCTGTTTGAGAAATTACACTTAACTGCTACTTAGTAGTTAAAATAATACAGTCAAATACAAAAGCCCCTGCGAGTAATTTTCCCCTCATGAAAGTCACAATGTTCAGTTTTGTTGAGGCTGTTTCTGAGAGGTGTTGATTCCACTTTATGATAGTTTTGGAGAATAAAATATACGGTGCTGTTGAATTGCGTTGTGTTATATCACACGTGGTTCTGTTATTTTGCCCTTCCCATTTATATCAGTGTGGGCAGGCCACAGAACAGAAACAACCTCTGTTTACAATCAATACAGTCCAGCACATCCAGCAGGAAACCACACCAACACTCATTTCTCGCTGTCTTTCCGGGCACCTGGTGAACTTAAACTTACAATATGTAACATTTCTACATTCAAATATCTAAGATCATCTATGTTTGTCTATATATATATATTTTGAGCTGTGGACTTACATCACCCCGAATGTTTCCGACAGCGTTCAAACTCAGAGAAATCTCTTATTTTATTCAAAGCAACTGTTCATATCCTTGTGTTGCCCATCACTGACCTCTGGCCTGAGGAAGGGACTCAACATAACCCTGACTAAACCTCTTGCAACAGATATTACATATTTCAGCCAAATACTCAGTCTCTTTTTAGCTCTGTTTTAGTTTCCACCCACATTTTGAGAAAACTATCTGTCTCTTTTGTTAAATTAGTTCTATTAGTATGCCATCAAGGGTAAAAACAGGGGTTAAAAACAAGGAGGATGAGGGAAACATGTAAAAGCAAACTTTATTCCTAGAAACTTGGAGAGTTAACTTTCCTAAAGAAGAAGAAGAAGAAAGCTGGAGATAGCTTGATATTGCGGTGTTTTTCTCTTCAAAACAATATAACCTTTACACTGAGTGCTTCTCTGAGTGCATGTCTGGGGGAAAAAAAAAAAATAGTGTAACCTTGTTTAAGTTTTTATTAAAACTCCAACCTTGCTTTTGTTTCTTTTTTGCCCCACCTTTATCTTCCTCCCTTTCTTCGTTTTTCGCTTCCATCACTCTTAATTTCTTTCCCACTTTCAATCTTTTTCATTCATTCCTCTCTATTACCACCTCCTTTCCCTGCTTCTTCCACCCTTGACCTTACTTCCCCTGAGCATCACTCATCCTGTTCTTTTTAATTTTCTCCTCCTTCATTCTCGCCCTCTCCGCCTCCGCTTCTCCCTCCTCCCTCCTCTTCTCGCACTGATTTGCTTAACCCCGTACAATCGTCTCAACTTTTATTCTCCCTTTGCTTTGCTTCCTTGTCCCGTTATCTGTAATTTTCTTTCTCTCTATTTCCTTTAACTGCTTTTTTTTCTACTTCTCTTTTAACTATCATTCATTCCTATCTATTAATTCTGCATCTTCCATTTTCAATTTGTTTAATTCTTTGCCAAACCCCCCTGCTCATTTAATTTCGCCTCCTTATCACTTAACATTCTTTGAACTCTCCTCTGCTTTGTCTTTGCACTGTCTTCTCTGCTGTTTTTGTCTCGTTATTTTCTCTAACTCCGTTCATCATATCACTGCTACCCCCCTTCTTCCTCTCCTCCCTTCTGCTTCATCGTTACCCCCTATTTTTTCTCCTTTTCCCCTCTTTCTTCCTCACTTGCAGGGGTGTCGTTCGTGTGGACGTGAACCTGCAGGATGTGGACATTGACCAGTGCTCCACAAGTGGCTGGTTTGCTGGGACACATCGCTGTAATCTCACCAGTATGGAAGTAAGTCAGCTGTACAGTATTATTGTCTCTATTATAACTATGTCTGTTTGTTTTAACTGTTATTTAATAAAAAATGAGAAACAGTGATTAAATAGCTTTATAACACGATAAAGCAGCGGAGTAAACTATAAGAGTTAAGGCTGTACAAAAGCCTTTCCTATCACCACGTTCCTCATCACAGTGTCCTTGACCCAACTGTAAGGCTCTCTGGTTGAGAGCATCAGCTAATTGACCAAAACTGAAAGCTGTCCATTCACTCAGCCTCAGTATTTGGAACATAATGTACCCATGGAAGTGACAAAGGACTGAAGTTTTAACAAAACCAACAGTGGATGCAGCTCTGTGAGGCTTGAGACACAGCCATGCTCTGAGCTGAAAGTCAAAACAAGCATGCTTTCTATTAAACACACACGCGCCTCACATACAGATGAATACATCCCAGCACATGTAATCAGCATCTTGCTCTTACATTTACTTAAATAAAATAAATGTTAACACCTTTTTAAGCTACAGTCTAATTACCTGAACAAGAGACTGACAAATTTATTTCCAAACAAACATGAATTGTCAAGAAAAGCTAATTCAAAACAAAGATCATATGAACAGCGGCTCAACATGAACAGTTTTCTTTAAGTGTGTGCAAGAGCATGTTTGTATTCATGCACATGAGTTACAGTACAAATACCTGCCATTGTTGACATTTTTTAAGGAAAAAAAAACATGTCAACCTCCAAATGCTATTTGTGGAAAAGTAAGGTGAGCACAAGCATCAGTCCCCTTTTTTCTGGCCCTAAACTTCTAATAAAAGTTTCATTGCCATTTAATAACTGAAGATATCTCATTAGGGACAAAATTGCTGGTATAACTGACAGACTGGAAATGCCATTTATAGAGCCACAGCACTATAAAAATCACACAAGGACAGTTTCATGTAGTGGCATGGTAACCTGTATGAATAGATGAAACCCGGTCACGGTCCAGTGTTAGCTGACGTGTGAGCGTGCTGCAGGTTTCTTGTCTGTTCTGATGAAGGCTGACAATAGTGATGTGTGTGTGTGTAAGTGTCCTATCCCATTGTTTAGCATTTTTACCCATATGGCCGCTGTGATGGAACTGGAAGCAGCCATACATCATGTTTGTACCTGTTAGGCCTTCTGTGTGCTGTATGCATATGTTAATGTGTGTGTGTGTGTGTGTGTGTGTGTGTGTCTTTGTCAGTGTGTGGTCCCGCCTGTGCCTTTGCTGCCTTGCTCATGTCAGTGCCAGTGCGTTGGTTTTATGTGATGTATTGCAGGAAGCTTCTCTGGCTCTGGCAGGGGAGAGGAGCTGCTCAGGCTTGCGTGGCATGTCGCTGGCCATATGATGTATAATAAATGTAGTGTAATGGATTGCAGCAAGATGTGGTGAATAATTGACCATGCTCTTTGTCTGTGCCCCCCCCCCGTCTGCCATTGGGGGGGGGACTACAGAGGAGACACAGGAGGGGTCTTCATGTTCGTCTTGATCTGTTTTGCTGTTTTTCTGCATTGTTCCATCTTTATGAGCAGCTCCATCATGACTGCAGTCTGGTTCAATCTGAATGCTGCTGATTATAGCACTGTTATTCTTCTGTTCAGATCTGCACAGGCAGTATATGCAGATGGTGTGCGTGCAATGTGCGTGGTGTCTTTCTATTACCATCACAGTAGTGGGCAGAGGCAGCCTTTTAGTTACCAAGGTCTTTCCAGCTTGTCTGTCTGTGTGACTACTGTTATGGGAAATGCTTTAAATTGTCCAAGGAGTCTCCTGAGTGCATGTGAAAGTGGGACTATGTGCATTTTTGTTCACATTAGGCGCATTTAATGTGTACAGTATGTGCATAGATTTGGATTTTCTACTCTCTGTGGAAATGTTGGCTTTTAAACTGATTATTTCTGTCAATAAAAGTAACCCTGAGCACAAAACATCATGAGAGGACATGTTTTAGCGGATCATTGTAGAGCTTTTCACTCATTACTCTCCTCTCATGCTGACTTTCCTTGAACACCATATTTGGACCAGCGGAAGCAAATGAGTCAGTGCCATCTTAGATCAACAGTGTTATTTGTTTCTCGCTGTTTCACAAGAAGGGGATGTTGGAAGCAGGGATGAAGATTGTGAACAGATTAGAATAAAAAACTATGAATTATACAATAAACATTAATGAAAAATGTTTTGTTAGAGGAGGAAAGTATTGACCATGAAACTCTTCTATTTTTAAAAATTTCATCAGTCTTATATATTATAGCTGTCCACTGAGTTTTAGAATAATGGAGGCAAGTAAATGTCCAGATTTCATGACAAACAACCTGATAGTCGTCAAGGTTTTTCACTCAGATATTAAAAGTCAGGAGATCGCCAAAGTTATTAGGTTTCATCCCCTGGGGACCTTGGATGTCTGTGCCACATTTAATGGAAATCCATCCAATAGTTGTTGAAACATTTTTATGTCAAGTGATGGGTAACCTGACAGACCAACATTACTGCCTATATGGCCAATGCCACTTACATGGCTATAAAACTGTCAGATTTAAGAGTCCAGAAAAGGTCAGAAAAACAAAACACTAAGGTTGGCAGGTAGAGGAGACAAAAGGTGAGCTTTAATAACAGAAGCTGAGGAACAGGTTGAAGGAAATTTAATAACTAAGGAGAAAATAAAAAAAAATTCAGACTAAATACAAACTTGGGGTGGCACAAGAAACACAAACAAGGATGCTTAAAGACTCAGCGAGCAAACCTGGGAACAGATGCAGCAAAGTGACTAAAAATAGGAGAAAACATAGATTTAAACACTTAAGGGAGGAAAAGTGAGCAAGCAGCAGGTGGAACTTATGAACAATTTAAAACGCTGCAGAGCACAAAGGACAGGAAGTCCACAAACTATGACACAAAGAAAGAACTAATTAAATAAAATGGGAACAGAGTTAAACTAAAAAGTTAATGATGACAAAAACACATACATTTCTCCAATGAAAACATGGTTTTATTGAGGCAGAACTGCTTCCATCACTTTAGATCCACATTGTAGCAGTGAGGCATGATTGTTGACGCTGACAGTGTTCAACCTCGTGCGATATGAGTGTTTATTAAATGACTGTTATTTAAAGAAAGGTGAGTCATATCACAGTCATGTAAGGGGAATCAATAAAAAGTTGTCAGGACCTTAGAAAAATATATTTATAACTTCGCAAAAAAGTTATTTATATAAAAAAGCATAATTACTCTCTCAATAGGTGCTCTTTTATTTCTTTTCTTTTCATTTTCTCTGAAATCAGTTTTATATAAATCAGTCAAAAGCCTTTGAGAAATATGATTCAGGTGCTAAAATAGTATCTTGCTGCACAACCCACAAAATAGACTCACTACATATAGATCAAACTTCAATAAAATACAAAAGGAAAAAGTTTTTTTTATTCTTTTATTGGAGTCCAAGTTGAAAAAAAATCCTTCTTTTTTTGTCTCAAAGTTGTCATTAAAAACAGTTCTTTTCTAAATCTCTCTAAATACATTTTCGGGGAAATGGGCTGTAAAAAATCAATGTGAGACTCATTGCTTTCCCCATCAAGTACAAACACACCCCGAGGCTCAGTCTCAGAAAAAGATAATAACGGGACGGTCTCTTGTAATGTGACAGAGCTTCATGTGTTCTGCAGAGTGTGTTTTATCACGACATTTCCCTTCTCGTTGTTAATATGATACTCAGTCAGGTTATAGCTGTACATTTTTTTTTCAGTGTAATATATACAGCCTACTTCTAGCAACATGTGCTCTTTTTGTGGTGGCGGCCTTAGTCACACCTGAAAAGGTTTGGCCAAATATCCAACAAGCTGTTTGTCTCTGCAAGAAAACTAGTTTATTTACAAGTTGCATGTTCATGAGACAGTGAGGATCATTTTTGCACTCACAGCTGCGAGGGTTGATTTTATTTGCCACACTGGGGCAATTAAGCAACATGTAAACACAAGTACAGTAGTAAACATTTGCTTATTCACATGCAGCAACATTAGCATTAGAATAATTTGGAGTTGTTGTCAGACCAGTTGACAAATAAGTGTTTAACATCTATCATTTGAGTTCTGTTCTGGTCTTTATTAAATCCTGAAAAAAACAACATCCGTCTTTTTAGCATATATATTAGCTTTAATAGCTCCACTACATTCACCAGCTAGCACTAGATGCTAATCGTGAATTTCTGACAGCATATACTCAAAAGAAGAGAAGTGTTAACAAACCTCAGGTAAAATGTCTCCAAGGGCACGTTCACTGCCAGTCCACATAAAATCCATGATCAATGCTAATGCAAAAAAAAACTTCAAATTCATCAAATGCGTCTTGCTCCACTTGTTAAAAAGCCCATCAAAAATATGTAGCTCAATCAAAGCAGCTAATCTAGGCTACTTAAATGGTGCAATGACAGAAGCAGCTCTGTGAGTTTACACCTTGGAGGTTATCCACATCTTATAGCTACACTGATATTATGAACTAGCATAAAGGATGCTAAAAGGCTCTCTGGAGCGAAGGTGACATGCAGGACTGGGAACTAGTCTCTGTGAGTTAGTCATGTTATACATTGAGGTTTAAGCCATTTTTAGCATAAGAAATATTGGAGATTGAATTTTTTAAGGCCCCTAAGTGAACTGTAAGATAACTTTGACATTACAGTTGAGCACTTTCGCTAAGTTACATGAGCTTCTTCTCTGCCTTTTTTTTTTTTTTTTACTGGTCTGCCCGGATACAGCCAGGCTGTGGAAGAAGGTAGGATGTGTGTGTCACCGTGAACTAAATACAAGACTTCATGCATTATGGATAGTCAGTCGTAGGGGAAGCATCTTACATAAGGAACCTCTGCTTATATAATTAGACGAGGACTTGAGAAATGATTAGTGTGGGTGATTTGTGAGTGGATGCTACTGAGTGTGTTAACATGTTTATTTTTCTGTGTGTGCTTTTAAAATGTAAGAAAGTATCAGTGTGTACAGTAGGTTGGCATATACATCTGTATGTGTGTGTGTGTGTCTGTGTGTGTGTGTGTGTTCCCTCTCCCCGTCCTGAGAAACGTGCCGCTGGAGATAAAGGGCTTCAAAGGCAGAGCTCTGCTAATGAGTGTAAACTGCTGTGACAGCCAAGGAGGGTTATCCCCTCTGTCTCCCCTCTCGCTTTCTCTTCTCAATCAGCTACACTTTCTCTTCTCCTTTTCCAGCTTATTTCCACACTCTCTGTTTCCATGACTATCCACCCTCTCCCAAATTTACCTCTATCTCCGGCTATCTCTCCGTCTTCATTTCTCCTTTCCTCTCCTGTTTTCCACTTTTGCCTTCTCCAGCACCCTCACCCCTGTTTATGTGTATCCATCTTCTTGAAGCCAATTAACTCTGAGCAGGGTGGAAAGACAAGACAGATATTTTACCTCCAACTGTCAGCTCCACCCTCGAGCCTAACACACAAAATCATCACTTGAACCCTCTAAGTTATAGTCGATAAATACCTATTTTCTTCCTCTGTAAATGCTGCAACAACACTCGCCTCACTATTCACAGTGGCTCTTATTATTGCAGCTTTCTTATCATACACACAGATTGTGAATTTACCTTAATGCAGATGCAGAAAGCAGCGTCTGACAAAAAAAAGAGGTAATACATCTATTTCCAGCAACTCAACTGATATTCATAATAATGTGTGAGTTCCTCTATTCAGGAAAAATTAATTACTAGGACACATGTGGTGCTCCTCTGCCCCGTTGCAAGAAACCAGACTTGCTCTGCAGTCTCAGGGTGTCAGGGGTGAAATAAGGGACATAAATTAAAAATTTGACTCCCGTCTTGCTGTGTTATATTAATTTTTTTTTTGCAATCCTTATCATCTCTCTCACATTGCTGAGAAAGAAGAGGATTTAAACTTCAGAAGTCTTAAAGTCAGCATAAATACTTAAGGAAAGGGATACCCAGCTAAAAAAGACATTGCAAAAAAAAAGAAAAAGCTTGTGCAGAATGTTAGCAGTAATGGATATTAAGGTAGAAGGAATATGCTGGATTTGGGGTTTCTTCTTAGATATGTCATTCGGTATTTGTCGGGGAACCAGACGAGTAAGGCCTGTTTTCTTACCCGTCTTATCTCTAGTAGGTAAAAAAAATGGTGACTTGAGATGCAGAGGAGACAGAAAATAACCTGTTCTGCTCCGTCTTTTCCTGTTTCACTTCTCCTCTTTCTGTTTTGTTCTGCCAGAGGCTCTCCATCTCTCCCCTTTGGGGAGTTTGAAACTCTACAGCCAAAGCTGGGTTGAAGTGTTTCAAGATTTTGTGCATCTGCATGCCATTTGGCAATGCATCCAGTGTGTATGTGTGTTTAAGTATTTTTTCTTCCTTTTTTTGTCATCAAAGATGCTGTTAGCGTTTGTATACAAAGATGCATTTTTAAAAAAAAAAAAGGTTAAACCAAGGTAAATAGACCCTTATTTAATGAAGCACGTTTTAGTACACAGCTGTGGAAATGTAAGAGGCTTTCCTTTCATTCACTTATACATTCAGAAACACTCCTCTCCTCTGGAGGCTGCAGGGAACATGCATATAAGCATGAATTCACACTGTGACTTAACATACAGTACCACATCCATTAAAACCTATTACCATCTGCAGTGATCCCATATACCTCCATGACTGTAACACTAAGGGATGTCTTTACAAATGCAAATCATGTATTCATCTGCAAGATGTTTTGGTATAAAGGCACCACACAAAGGTTGTTGTTTGTCATAATACAGATTCGTGGGTTGTTTTTTGCACAGGCTGACCTGCTAATTTCCTCTTGTACGGTACATGATGTAGACTGTCATGTGCATACAAGCTAATGGTTACTGGAGAGTGAAGATAAGCCCTTTGTTAATATGAACCACATCGATAATATAAAAATTTTAGAGATGTAGTTTCTCAGGCTTCACAATCTGCAGCTCTTCGCAGTACAGGTGCACTGACCATGATGACTTTTTATTGAAAAAGGAATTTGGTATCAAGTTTTCTTTCATTAATTAAACAGTCATTTAAAATATACTATAAGAAAATGTCAGGATTTTTTTTTAAATTTCATATCAGTTTCAGCCAAGTTGCAGTTTTTATAATGGCATTAACCTGAGGAGACAAGAAGTTATTGATGTAACTTCAAACATGACACTGCTATGCTGCATCACATATAATAATTAGACTGTTGCAAGGAAAAGTAACAGCTGTAGAATCGAGATATATGATTGTGTGGGTAACTACTGACATCTGAAATAGAAATTATGAAAATCTTAAAGGTCCGGTGTGTATGATTTAAAGGGATCTATTAGCAGAATATTGCAGGAATTCAATATAATACTCTACAAATTATTTTTTCATTAGTTTATGATCGAATGAAAATAAGAATCATTGTGTTTTTATTACCTTAGAATGAGCCTTTCACATCCACAGAGGGAGTGGGTCCAACATGTTTTTACAGTAGCCCAGAATGAAAAGGCCAAACACTGGATCTAGAGAGAACTTTTTGATTATTTGCAAGTTTAACAGCCACTGCTTTCTTGTATGCTTGAAAAGGGAGGGTGAACAGAGGGATTCAGTCTGTGCAATCTACAACTTCACCTCTAGATGCCACTAAATTCTTCACACTGCATCTTTAAGGCATAATTCTTCCAATTTGAGACAGATAGACTCTGTAAGGCCCGTTCTGGCTGCAGTCCAGTCAGTGCAAACTGTAGAGTGCAGACGGCCTTCCCTGGAAGCACAAGGCCTGGCACAAGCCACCGTGGAAAGCTACAGTCTTATTATCAGGTTTGGTTTCCAGCTAGCATTTAGAACTGCACAACAGGATAAACTTGACATCACTGTTGAACACTGTAGATGGACCTTATGTTTTTGGTTAGTACTGCTTGGGTGTCAAGCTGTTTAAAACATGGGAAAACATACTCTGTGTGTCATATCTTAACCCCTATGTCCTTCTGTCTTGCTGTCCTCACTTAAAGGACTTTTTAAATGAGTTTAAAAAGACTTTTCTCCGACTGCGGCTTCTTCAATCACTCTCTTTAACTCGTCTCATGCGACATCAACCAACTTTTTAAGTATAACTGAACTGCTACTTAGTTGCTGGAGTGGGCTTTTAATGCCTAATTTCAGGAAGATATTTAACACTGAAGACTTGATTAAAACTATATATCATTTTAAGAAGAGTCAATGAAAACACAATGTAAACTGTGCAATAATTATAAAGGTTTTTGATGAAACTGCAGGCAGCGTGTGCATATCCTCTGAAGTATTTTCTGGCAAGTATTTCCTCTTTGATCTTTAATTAGGTTGATGACAAATGCAAAGTGAGGAAGGACAGCGGAAGGACAAGAATGCATATAGGATGGAGAAGAGGATGAGACAGAGAGGGAGGGATGAGGAGTGACAGCAGAGAGGGACAGTCGTCGGGGAGGATTCATCCTCCACAGAGAAACACCATTCACTCTCTAATCTGTTGCCTGCAGCTCAGCGGCTGCCATGGTAAAATGTAAGAGCCTGTCAAGTCGGCAGCAGCCGTTGGATCTTAATTGAGTGAGGCCTCCCAGTCGAGTCCATGCGGGGAACTGGGGACCACCCACCCAGATGTCTGTGTGGGAAAGCTGAGGGTTCATCTCATAAGTCCTAAAATGCCAAAAGAGACTTGCATTTCACTCCCCGACACTTTTCTGCAATCTGTGTTAACATTTCCAGCATTTTTTTCCCCCCCTTTAACTAACTTCAGTATAAATCACAGCCTTGATTTACTGAGTGTTCAATCCCGTCACCTCCTCTCTCTCTGCTAATGTCCTTAAAGGATACAAAGAAACAAACAGCAGCACCGAGCTCAGCCCTCCTGGCGACTCTATCTCTGGTCACAGTTCTGTAACCGCAACAAGCCACCGATCAATAACCAACTATACGTATGTCGCAGTTTTTTGCCTCCTACATTGATGGAGAAATTCCAGACAGGCTTAAGTCCAAGGTCTCCTCTCTTCAGACATCCAGTGTTTCAGTGGTTGATAGTCTTGTGAAACAGCAGCAGGCAGATTCCCACCCAGGGGACAGAGTGATTGTAATGCTTTTAGGGTTTAATGCTTTCAGTGTATTTATAGATCTCTGAGGAGGGATGCAGAGTGCTCTCTTTCGCTCTCCCTCCTTTTCTCTCTTGCCAACTCCCATCTTGGTGTTGTGTTCGCCGCTTTTTAATCAACTGGCACGCTGAGAAAACTGAAACAGGTACCAGCCACTGCAGTCCAAACATAAGGGGCCTCCCTGTGAAAGTTACAGGTAATTCATTTCAGTCATTAAGCTACTTTAGTTTGCGGAGGAGTTGTATTCACTTGCATTAGAGGTATGTTTCACACTTTTCCTTATGGTAAAATTGTCATTATCTTGTGTAGCACTCAGCTGGGGCTCCTCTAAAACCTGTGGTTTTGTTTGTGTTTGACAGAGTCGCAAATTCTAGCTGAGTTTTATAGGATTGTTAGTTCCTAAACTTTTAAAGGGAAGTGTAGTCCCAAAAGACTGTCTTCAGAACAGCTGTGTCTTATTTGTAGAACATATTTTCCCTGTAGAAAGTGGAGATATTTTCAGCTCAGTCAAAATATAATTATAACTGCTGAACAGCTGAAACACATACAAACACATACAGTATAATTAAGACATTAGTCTTTCACTCGGGATTAAAGAGAAATAGCTTCATTCTAGTATCATCTCCTTACAGGGACATCCATCCATCCATCCATCCATCCATCCATCCATCCATCCATCCATCCATCCATCCATCCATCCA
>JAQNCA010000004.1:5850378-5868365 GCA_029783725.1 Acanthurus tractus
GGTTTGGAGACTTTGGGCTTTTTTCAGCTTTAAAAAAACAAGTGATCTGTGCAGAAGTTAAGTCTCTTGAGAAAACTAAAGACATACAAGTATAACCTACTAAAAAAGATGTAGTTTGGAGAGTTGGGAGGAGAAACCACGAAAACACTAAACTCAGACTGGTTTTACAGACTGGTTGGCTTTCTGATTTTCAATGTTTGCAACTCCTGTGCCCTTCACATGTAAATGGAATTAACATCACAGACAAGCGCCTTCACGATGACTTAACCATCAAGGACTTGTGTCCTAAAGTCAGGACAACAGTAGGCTTTCCTTCTCTTTCCATTGTCCCAACATTGCTCGTATGTAATATTGGTATAGCTAGAGGTGCAGGCCTACAGGAGAAGCTTAGCTTAGCTTAGCAGGAAGCCTGAAAGACAGTAATTAACCAAACAGCACCTCTACAGCAACAGTGTATCCTGTTTGTTTCGCCCGCATATAAACAAAATGTAAAAATGAAGCGCTGTGGGAACCAAACGAGATACAACATGTTAACTACTGAGCTTCAGAGCCGCTGATAGCTCTATTTTTAAACTTTGAAGAGAGCCGCGCAGGCTGTTTCCTCTGCCGCCAGTCTTTGCCTCCAGGCTATACATGCAGCTGCATACACGCACACACACACGCGCACACACACAGACACACACGCGCACACACACACACACACAAGATTGGTATCGACCTTCTTATCAAACCCTCAACATGAAAGCGAATAAGCGTATTTCCTAAAATATCAAACTATTCCTTCAGCATGGGCTCTGCTTTGAATATGGGAAAAATAAAAATTCTCTCTGTCACTGATTCAATAAGGATAAATATAGTCCTGCCGCTCTCTGAGGAGACATACTGTTTTTACAGTTAGCATGCAACGTAATGCACTATTTATGAACGTTCATGTCAAATTCATCGCGGCTTTATTTTAGCACAGGGATGTGTGCACTCGCATGAGTGTGCAGTATCCATACTGGTGCATATGTGTGTATGTCACTGAGGGTGTTTTTGCTCCAGATGGTGTGTAAGCTCATGTAACTCCCACAGTTATCAATGCAAGCTGGAATTATGCAGACACGCTTTAATTCTTCAAACAACCCTTAATTCTTAATTTAGATATTAATTAGTTTCCCTGTTACTTGGCAAAGCCCTGTGATTTCCCCTGACACCAGGCATGTTTATAACTGGGGCGTCTGCCGCCTCACACTGCAGAAAAGCATGTAGTCGATGTAGGAGACTCAATAACATGATTGAAACAAGTTCATTAACTTAGTGGGCCTGAGAGGAAGTGCAGGCATCAGCAGCCTGTGAAAACACATAGGAACTGTACTTAATTCAGCTAGTTAGATCTGTTTTAACATGCTAGATCCTACAATATTAAAAAAATCCTTGATTTCAGTGATGATGAGTCTGTAAAAAGACTGTGTTTGGGCGTTTGCTCTGACTCACTGGTTGTAGACTCTGTGTACGAGCCTGCAATAGAATGATAATTTCAGTAGCTATTTTTCTCCCCTTTTTCTCTATCTGTATGTTATTATTTTACAAGGGCATTGGTTTAAAGACATACAAACAAGCCAGAGTGTATTACTCCCCTATAGCAGAGCGATAACGGGTACAGCCAGACTTTCTCTAGTGCTGACACAGCGCTGTGTGTTTCAGCTGTGTGAGACTAATGTTTAGCAGTTGGTGATTTGTTAATTGGCCTTGTTAAACCTTGACGATATAGTAAGAAACCAAAACAGCAGTGATGTCTCATTATGTCTTGCCTAAAATATTGTGTTATGAAAGTAGCTTAGTCTAGGGGTGATTTTTCAGTGGCACAAAAAAAAACAAAAAAAAAAACAAAAAAAAAACACAGGCAGCAAAGTGTCGTTATGATCTTCTCACTTTAGGGTGCCATGTAGCCCAACAACCATTTTCTGATTTGCAATAAAAATGAATTGATTCACACTGGATGCTCTTTGTTTGTTTATCCATAACAAATGTGAGGCCAAAATGGACATATAAACTTGTGGATAATCTATTGATGTCAATATCTAAATCTTTATAAGTAATGCTTGAGTCAGAATCACCAGTTATTCTGCAAATCTGCACCAGTTTAACTAGTAAGTTGAGGCAGTAAAGATGTTTGGTGTGATGGGCCTTCATGCTGTGCCAAGTACAGTGGGGCCAACAGTGAGCTATCCAGGAAAAACAACCATCAGCCGACGAAGAGCAAAAATCAGTAGAATTTGGTGTAATCTGATTCCAAAAAAGTGTATTTCACTGTAAAAGAGCTTACATATGCTCTTCATTCTGTTCCCGAGAGAAGCAGTTTATGTTTGTGATTTGTGTTTATAAAATCATTCTAATATTTGAGTAAATTCTGAAAAGCATCACAGTTTTGTTTCACATTATATTTACTCTTTCAAATGAAACCAAAACCTTCACAACTAAAACGCATTTAAAGATAAGCTTTTGTAAATAAAGCTATTGAATTAAGTTGAATATCTGATTAATCTGTCATAAAGACCCAGTGGCCATCTTTCTAATCAGTTGATTAAGTGAAAAAGTTAAATTAATAAGCCAAGTCATTTTAAATTCCCCTCAAAGAAAGGAAAGTTTTAGGCTGATTAACACAAAAATAAGAAATTTGTTGCAAAGCAAGTTTCCCTGATCAGGAGAACATTAGAGATCCAAGACTGAGGAGGAGGGGAGAAAAGAAAAAGGCGCTGTGCATGTTCCTCTGTTACTTCGGCACCATGGACAGCACTGTGACTTTATCATCACACGGCACAGCTCGGCTCCTGATATTTCAAAGCCACGGTCAGGGTTGTGACCTCAGCCAGATAAAAGATCACTGAGTCAGGCAGACACATTCAACTCAACAACCCCTCTGCCTCTGCACTCTCTCTGCCACAAGAGAATGAGAGGGGTAAGGCAGTTAACAAGGTGGATGCATTTAGATCATTTTGATAACAAAGGGGATGAATTCCCCCTCTTTCTTCTCAAATCGCCTGCTGATGTTGAGTCTTGGATTGTAAATGTTACAACTTTCTCTTTCAGTGAGCCAACTGCAAATCATCCAGAGTCATCCAGATCTTTATGATGTACTCCAAATGTAAACATTTCATCACTGGAAGGCGGAGTTTTACTCACTAGTCACGTTGAAGCACATTGTGGAGCCAGAAATAGTAAAAATAATAATGAATGTGTGAAGAGAACAATCACACAATCCCTGTTTACGTCTTCCCAGCAAATATGATTCCGACCTCATGTTTACTTGACATCCAATATGGCTCATTTCATCGGGTGATTTAATTGGCTTTTTATTACTGCAGCTAACAGTTGCTTTCTGTTAAGCTGCAGATTATTTTCTCAAATTCAGCATACGTATTTTGGTGAATAATGAACCATTTTAAGAGGTAAGCAGGCCTAAGGTGAAGCTATTACAATAACAAACAATATGCTGTTGTTTCACTGAAAGAAAAGTTAATTATCTGATTATACAAATGACATTATTTTTGTTCTATTTGCTGAAGTGTTTTCATTCTGGTTCTAAAATCCCAATTAACAGTACGAATTCATCATTTTGCTCCCACTTGCTTTTGGATTCAAGAAGCAGAACAGAGTTGTGTTGGCTGAGTCATCCTGGTCAATCATCCCTCTCCATCCTCCTGTTTCATATTATTTCCTCTTCAGCATCCCACTTTAGCCCGTGTGCAACAACCTCCTGTGAAATTCTTGTGATAGCAACCAAAACATGTGAACTGCTATTTATGGTGTTTTACATAACTTTTGGTTTGCATGTTTTGTTGCTGCATATTTTCTTTGTATTTCATTTTGATCCCAGTCTCTTTGAATACAAGTGCTTCTAAAATGTGACACATTTTAGATGTGTGGCTTTGACTTCTAGTAAACATTGAGCTCACTTTGTAGAAAACATAAAGATATACAGAGATACATACAAATATTTTTTTAACCTCTGCTTGTCTTCCTCTGCCTTTTTTCCAGTGCACTCCCATTATTGGCCATGGATTTGTGTTGGACAAGTACAAGTGCCAGTGCAGGAGAGGATTCTACCATCCAAGCCGAGTGGCACTAAATGGCTTTAAAAGTAGGTTACAAATCCCTCTGTGATATAAAAATACATTTTGCAGCAAGCTGTCAGATCAAAACTTTGAATCCTTTAAAAGCAAGCTTTTGAGATTTATGGAAAAATAACCAAAAAAAACAAAAGCACTTTTTTAAGTTGACAGCTACACGATTAGTTTTGAAATTCCTCTGATGTCTTTGGATGGGTATCCTGGGGCTCGTGAGGTGATGAAAACCTTGTGTTCAGTCAAAGGCTTTCAACTGATCTGATTGCTACCATGTTTCAGTTCTGAGCTCTAGTGGGAGCCACAGGTAGCATCTGAATCACAGACCTGTTGGATTATGGGTTGTTGTGCAGACAAAGAGCATGTCTTGGTGGAATAAACTTAAAAGCTGATTAAATGAACAGTCACACTTTAATTGTCTTTCCACGAAGCGTCAGTCACAGCTGAAAATAGTAGCCATTTTTTGAAACAATGGTTCTTTGTTGCCTGAAATGAAAAATGTCACTAGCAGATTTCTAGCAAGTAAGCTAATGCTAGGCCTAATATTCCACCTGACTTTTGCTAATGTTTGAACCTGTGACTTGCAGAAGAATCGGAAATGAAGCAGAAATATTGTTCATGTGTCATAAGGCAAAACTATTTAAATCTTGTATTTTAGCACCTTGTTTTAAATAAAATGTTTCTTGAACTTTTGTTTTTTTGCATGTCACTTAATGCTTTGAATGCTTGTTCAAGCAACAAAGTGGTATTGATTAATATTTGCTTAAATGGCCTAAGAAAACAACAACAGAACAAGACAAGACTAATAATTTAGGCTATTTCAGATCTAAGATCTTTTAGGGTGGTGTTCTGTCATTTTAATGTTATTCTCTAAAAACGTTCGGCCCCATCACACTCAGTTTCTGCTGCTTGTAGTAAGTTAATTCATGTTAACAGATTACACTGGAGCTGATAAACACACTGTTTTATTTATGTCTTCTACTTTAACCTCGAAAGACACTCCAGTATTTTAAAATCTAAAACTTTGGTTAATAAAGTTATATGATTGGACAACTGCTGATTGAGGGAGGGGGTTAGTGAATGGTACATTAATGCTGTCTGTCCCACAGATGTCTTAATTGCATTATTCCATGTTTGTATCTCAGATATGACCGACACAATGAATGTGGCCTGAAAATTTATCCTCAAACTTGGCTTTGGATCGTTTGTATCTGTTGTTTCTCTTTTTTCATCCTTGTGATTTTCCAAATGTACCCTTTACTTCACCCCCCCTGCTGGGTGCTTTTGATTTGGATGCCTGTATGCTGACACCTTGACTGAAAGCTCTGCAGTGTCCTCCGGCAAAGAGCTTGGCCCTCATGAGCGAGATAATCAAGCCAACGGCGGTGATTCTCATCCCTGACTCCAACAATACAGCACCCTAAGGGGGGGCTGATATGCTAAGCTAGAGCTTTATTGTAATGCAGCGTGATGCGTCCCGTAGTCAAACGGCTCAGTCTGTGAAGAGCCTCATCTTCCTAACCCCATGCAGAACCCGTCATTAAAAATCACTGCAGCTCAGATTGGGTCGCAGTCGCTGGCGACCCTGATTACTCCCCTCCTCCTCCCCCTCCGAGGAACCTGTCTGTTATTCCTCGCGCATCCCTGAAAAAACAGAGCAGACTGGAAACATTTTGTATTGTTCCCTAGCAACAGGCCAAAAGGACAGATATCAAAAGGGGGAAAGGAGGGAGAGAGAAGAACACAGCCTGCAACAACGAATGAATTATATGGAAATGTGTACAGGAACCTCATGAAACATGACATTTGATCTCGATGTCACAATCTACATTTTTATTGCGTCTTTATTGCTTTTTTTCTTAACTGCCACAACACAAACAACAACAACAATAATAATGAGAATAACAATAACAATAAACCAATTTTCTGGTGTAGGATAAAGTGCCTGTTACTGTCACTGGAATGTAGAGTGATGGTAAGGTATTAATGAAATGATTTTGCATCCTGATAACTCCAAACAATGCAACACTTAACAAACAGAACCGAAAAATAGCAAACTAATTCGAACATGACAATGAGGCAATTGTTGTCTCCTTTTTACTTATAAGCTGATCCAGAGCAAGTTTGTAATTTCATTTTCCCAACAGGTGATAAGTGAGATTATACGCAAAGTTAGCTCTAGCTAGCTCTTGATAAACACCCCCTCACTCACACTGACTTGATGTCAGAATTCATAAAAATAGTTCCTCAATATCAGATATTTGTTATGTTGGTTCAAAACCAAATATCTGATAAATGCAGTATAAGCAAGCAGTATCATTCATCACAAGCTGGGTCAATACAGAAATTAAATAACTTATACTCATCAGCCACACTTGATCACGAGAAGATTCCTCAGAATAAATTATAGTCATTATCATGTGACGCATTTTCTGTCTAAAGCCATCTGTCTGCTCCTCCGCCAGCTCTTGCTAAGAGCCACACTGACACACTAAAAGTCAAACTGATCACCAAAGCTCTGATCATAAGGTCTGACAAACGCTCACCCAATTCATCAAAAGGCCATAAGCCACAGTAACCAAGTGAGCCGTCTGACCTTAAATCAAATGTTCCTTCCTTGAGGCTTTGAGCAAACTATCCAACAGCTACCGGTCTCTCCACTAAATTAAAATCAAGGGCTTTAACTAAATCTCTGGAGCTAATAGCTAAATCTGCAGTCAGAGTTAACTGGGAGTTTTTCGTTTGACATAAAGAACATTTTTCATCCAATATTTTAGTAAATCATGTATGTCCAATTAAGACACAAAAATCTAATCATTTAATCTTAATAAGCAGTGTGCAGCCACTTGAAATTGCTCAAACAAATCACCACTAAACTGGTGCATCGGAACAGGTTAAGACTCTGACTCTGCTGAGGATTGAATTCTAGTGCAAATGCATGCTTATTGTAGAATATCATTGCTAAAATACTGAGCTATTTTGTGGGGGCTAAATCTGTAAATATGTGTGTGGGGGGGTAAATAGCAGCAGAAAACTGTTTAATGCAAAAAATAAAGCTGACTAGACAATTTCAGCAAACTTAGGTATAAACTTTGGTGGCTTGGTATCACACTCGGAACAGATAACCAACAAAGACATCTTGGCACCAATGAAACTCACATTATAAATGCATGAAACCAGAGAAGATAAACAGCCTTCACGAAATCTAACACACACATGTGGGGGATCACAGTCCACTGGTTTTAAAACCTTTAAACTCAGTGACACTCGTGGAAAAAGCGAACCACTTTGTGTCGCCTCTTACATCAGTGACTGCGTGATTGCTCGATAGATTCATCAGCATGTCTTTTAAATTTACGAGTCAGTTCCTGCTTAACTTGTTCAATCTTCCTTCCAGTGCTGTCAGCACATTCTCTCGCAATCATGCTCTGCCGAGGCACTGTACAACTTTAGCACAGTGTTTGCATACTGTATGAGCTCGGGGACTTACAGAGGAATTACATGCTTATCGAGCATCATTTTCAAGGGGAGCTGTGCAGCGGTCTGTGTGATGAAAATGGAGGAATTAAGCAGAAGATCGACTCCATCTCCTGCAGCAGCAGACACATCACAGAATGAAGAAATTATGTTTTCGGCAGTCGTTGTTTTACATGTAATTGATTAAATTGAGTTTTCAATAGGCGCTTAACAGGACATGTCCAGTCATGCTAATATGAACACTCTCAAATGAGATGGAAAAAAATTAATCTAGGAACAGATTTGATAAAACATATTCAAGAGCCGCATGCTGGTACAACAGTTATGCAGACCGGAGTGATGAAGGGAGTGGTGTCACAATATTTTCTCCTCCTCTCCTTCATTATTCCCTCATCTGCCTAATTAAAGCCTGTATTCTTGTAATTATCACCCCCAAGGCTTTGTGATTTATTGGATTGATGATTTCTACTCCTTCAAATTGATTAACTGAGCGTTTAATAAGATGTCAGTGTGAGACAGCTAAATGCAAATTAATTGCATTGATAATCCTTGAAAACACTCCAGTAAATCAGGCCTGGGTTCCCAAACTGTGATTAGATACGAAATCTCCAAAAGGCTCTTTTTCATCTGTTGGAAGAGTATAAATAGTTTGACTCTGCAGGAAGACACAGTGTTTAATTACATGTAACATTTGAATATCTGATTGCTCTCACGTCGTTTAGGTAAGGAGCAGGGCTCTAACAGAGACGAGACCTCTGACGTGTCCACAAAGTGCCTGCCATGCCGCGAGGGCTGCCCCTACTGCCGGGACGACACCCCCTGCCTGGTGCAGGAGGACGGTGCTCTGCGGCTGGCTGTGGCCTCCTTCCAGGGTCTGTGCATGGTGCTGGACCTGGCCTGCATGGTGGTGGTCTACCACTTCAGGCGAAACAAGGTGAGAAGGAAGCACAGCTGGCTGTTATGGACCACGGTTCAGCTTTAATTGTGTGTGTGTGTGTGTGTGTGTGTGTGTGTGTGTGTGTGTATGTGCACAATCTGCTGATAGAGACCCTTATGGGACGTGTTTGAAGGTGTAAAAATAAAAAAAACAACAACATTATATTTATCAGTAAGAACAATAGTACACTACCAGCCTGCAAACGTTATTCATCACCTACCTTATAACAATGACATCATATCCTGTTTCACGAATGAGTGAAGTGCAATTTGATTTACTGGAAAATGAATATGACCTTACCCTGAGTATTAAGTTGCATTATGGAAACAGTGTTTTTCTGAAACTTTACACGGATTAAAGTGTGGAAATCTTGTGATTAGTTGCTTGGATTGTTCAAAGACAATGTGTAATTTATGAGTCCTCAAACTTTATAGAAATGCAATAATTAATCCCCAGAGTGTTTCTTTAATTATGAGCCAACCTTTGCTGGAAATATCCCATAAATATCTGTGTGCAGAACATTTGTATCAGTCTAAATGCAATACAGTGAAGGGTAGTAGAGGTAGAGAGTAATGATGGTAAAAACTGTTGTGCACAACATTACAACACCTAACAGAGAGTCTATGATCTGACATATGAAACCAGACTTTAATTGAGATAAAACGGCAAACAATCCCTCTTTGCACTGACTCGCACAGTAAAAGGAAGTAAATTTAGACACTTGTATAAGATTATGTGGCTATATTTTATTAAGGATAAATTTAATACAATCTCTGGGTCTCATCAATTTAGGCCTCATTTCCACACGTATTTGTTTTCAGTTTCTAAATCAGTATAATATACAGAGCACGCCAACGCAAGGCAATGCCTTCATTTGCATACAAATAAAATAGCATTGCAGGGTGTGAAAACAGTTTTGTAATAAGACATTTGAACCAAAATTCATGTGAGGAACACACTGGAGATCACACAGGCTCCCATGAAAGATTTTAAGGTCGACCGGCTTCATGCACAAACCATGTGAAAAAGATCTGTAACAGGAGCAAGTCTGATTAAAAAAACCCTTATTTGCTGTGTGTTTTACAATATTTTATTACAGCTTGTGTTTTACAGTTAACACCTCCTGTAATTTAAGCCAAATGATACAATCCCACCACCTTTCATTGTTTTTTCTTCGTAATGCAAACTGACATAATTAGCATGCACCGCAAATGTAACTGAGCTCTTAATTTGAATCCACACAGATTCACAGCAGCAGTCGTTGCATAATATCCACTCTGCTAATAGAATAAAGGGAAATAAATATGAGATCCTTGCGGTGAGGGATAATTACAACCAGTCCTCAGGCAAAGTTGAGTCAAATCTCTCCCCTTGTGCTATTTATAGACATTTGTGCTTCAGATTCTCCTACGTTTCTTCAGTTCACAAGAAATGTCCCCGGAGCCCTTTGAATTTGCATAGAAAAACATAAGAAATCTTCCAGGAGGTAATGTGGGCAATTAAATCCAACCCAGAAAAGTGCTGTCGTCTGTCTTCTTCTTGTTTCAGAGGAAGGTTCAACATAAATGTATGGTATATAGTATGTGCATAGTCGTTGCCATGTATGTTTACATACCTTCTGTATATTACATTTATATAATTATATATATTCATATCTATATGGTTGTTTATTTTTGTATTTATGTAATACATTTGTATGTATTCAACATTTTATGTGTTTGTTTGCTTTAAAAGACACTTGCTATTTACTTTTGCTTGCAATGCAAAGAAGCTGAAGCTCTGACTCCTCACACCGCTCTGCTGAAACAAACTGAGGAAAGATTTACAGCAACAGGAGAGTAAACCGAGTCTCATCGTCTGCATTCAGACGCGTGTCATGTGACGTGACTGTGATGCTTTATTCTGACACGCTCGTCATCTTGTTTACATGGTTCATTTATGCAAAGCTGGGCAAAGATGTTTCTCTGATAACTTAAGTTCAGTTGATAACCGTGACTGACTGATGGTTTTTTCTGTTCTCTCTCTTTCTTCATCAAACAGAGCATCCGTACATCTGGTCTCATCCTGCTGGAAGCCATCTTGTTTGGGGCGTTACTGCTCTACTTCCCAGTAAGTGCGCGTTCTGATATGAAATGACACCCACAATTACCTCAACAGAAAATACTCCCTGGGTAGCTACCTTGTCAGGAACACAACAGCCGTGACAACCGCAGTCTGTATTAATTACTTTCACTGAAGTTGATTTCCAAGATGTTGATTACTTTGCTGAGAAGTTGGAGGCGCGCAGCCAATCACCTGCAGCTCTACATCTCACAGCTCACTGTGGCTGCTCGTAACAGATCTGCTGTCAAAAAATGCCAAAAATTCCTGTGGTCTCAATTTGTATATGTATTTTTTCGGGGAACAAACTCTTAGACGAACACAGTGACAAATACTTGAAGTTTCCTGTGGCAGCTTCACGATAAAAGCCACCTTGTGTCTTACCAGCTCAGTGGTTTAAATATGAAGGAGAGGCAGCAGCACATGTTGGGTTCGCATCAGCAGCCGCAGCTGTGATACAGCTGCTGGAGAGAGACTACTGCAAACACTAATGCTGGATTACATACATGCATTGTTTCCTGTTAATCCCTCTTGTGTGTGAAGGCAGAATGGAGTGTAATTGTTGCAGACTTCACTAACAAGAAAAACATACTATTATACAATAATAAACCAACAGACTAATTACAGAAAGTGAATAAACTGAATAGTTATTGCAGTATAATGATGGCCGTAAATGCTGTAGCATTAAAAACTTGGTTTGACTTAATGGAAGTCACAAGGATTTTCCTTCTTACAATCAAAGGCCAGGATATAGAATTTGATTAAACTCAATTTTTGGAAGACGGATTTTCTAAAAATAATAATTAAGCCACTGCTTCATATTTTGAAGGGTTTGCTGTTCTCTATGTTCATAGAGAACAATTGTATATAATATGAATAAAACCATGAACTCGGCTTTCTGCTTCCTTATTTGCAGCTAGATGCTGAAATAGTTTTGTTTTAGTTCTGTATTTCTGATCACTGTCTGGACAAACAGATTTGGACATCACAGCGTCTCTTACCATGCATGTGCCTTTGCCATCCTTTCCTATTGTCTGTGTGTGTAAGAGCAGGTCCATGTGGGTGCGTGCCAGCGTGCGCAGTGTGTGTGTGTGTGTGTGTGTGTGTTTACACTTGTGCACGGAGCCCACAGTGCACCTGGAGTGCCGCGTCAGAAGCCCATCTTTAGCAGGGAAACAGATGGAAGAAACCTGAGCGCAGTGTAACAGGGAGATCTGATGGAACCGGGGAATTCGCTCCCTTCAAACACTCGCACAGATTGCCAACAGCGAGCCACCGCTCTCCTCAAACACAAACCCTGATGGCTGGATGTTAGCCATTCCATAGAAGAAACAAAAAAAAAAAAAACCAAACCCAAAAATCTGTTGAGAAGAAAGAGCTTCAGAGCGCTTGGCTGACTCTCAGGATGAAGGATTTGATCTTCTTCTGAAGTTACTGGAGTGTTACCATAAGAAAGATATTTGCATTAGCAAAGCCTAGTAGTTTTTTTTTTGCCGCAGGTATTGTAGGTTTGTCCCAATGTGACCACACTTTTTTTTTTTTTTTCATTTTTGCTGCTGTGATGCTCCAAATGGATTTGATTTGCATCCCTCGTTCCACCCTCTCCCCAATTCACCCCAAGGGTTACTCGAGTACCAAAAATAGCTCTCCAAAAATATCGTGCCACTCTCTTATGTTCACATACTTGGATACACTCAAAGGTCTCTTCCTCCCTTTGCTCTGCTGTTCCTCCACCTTTTTCTGTCTGCATTTCATAGCACCTTTCCACCTTCCCCTCATGTTTTCCTTTCCTTTCCCCTCCACGTGTTCTCTCACATCCTCACCTGCGCATCTGCTTCCTTTCCTGCAGCCTTAACGTTTTTTTTTTCTTGTTTTTTTTGGGGTTTTTTTTGCTGCTGCTGTTTCTTTGTTGCTGCCACCACGAGCCTCCTCGGCTAAGCTTTGCGCAGCTGCTGTGCTCTGGTGCTCAATTCATTTTTAAACAGTCCATCAAGTTCTAGCACAACTTGTTTTAAAAATACATCTGCTGATTAATTGATGGGGGAGGCATCAAAGGTTGGATGCAAACCAAGAGGGCCACCTTCTCTGCTGGGCGATGTAAAAATGTGGCTTTTTATTATGCAGCCCCCTGAGACTTTGTAGTCCGCATGGGTAGCACTGCAGAAGGGCGTGACCCTGTTTGTGTCTGTCTATCACTGTGTGTGTTTGGGGTTATGCAAGTGTGTGAATATAAGCGGGATGGAGGATGGATTATAAATGCATTTAAGTGGCTTTAAAACTTGATATTTTTTCCCTTTGATTGTGTGCATTTGTGCATGGATTTGCATTTCTGCATTTACGTACGTGGGTGTAAGAAACAGCATGGCCTACTTTTACCTCTTATTTGTGGAGGTGATTTATTGTTTTGGTCCAGAAAGCTGGGAGGCTGGAAGGATGTTTGCTCAGGAGGCAAAGAAACGAATGTGCCAGGCGGATGCTAATCCTAACCACAGGTTAGCATGTGAGTGAGGCATGGAGAGGCAGGAGGAGGAGAAGTCACTGAAAGGGACTGAGGAAGCAGAGCAAGTGTCAGCTGAATTGGTGCACTGCTAAGGGTTTTTATTTTCTGTATTTGTCTGCTGCATTATTTGATTTAACATGAACAGTTGCAGGTATCAGATTCATTGTTGCTTCACAAAATGAATGAGAAAAAAAAATATGAGTCCAAAGTTAAGCTGATTTTAATGATTTAATCTGTTGAAATGTTATTTTTAAAATTAATTTGCACTAAATAATCACTACATGATGAGCTTTAAAGATTTTGTTTGGCAGATTTTGAAAATTTTGGATGGAGCCAATCAGTTGTTTCACCTGGTTTGATTTTTTTTTATGCTAAGCTAACCTCTCCCTGCATGATCTAAGGTCCAAACTTAGACTAATATAAACCTAATAAGCTTCTTCTTTGACAGAAAGCTAGAAGCCATTCCTTTTAAATATAGGTGGTTTGTCAGTAAAACACATCACTCGTCTGCAGGACATGAGTCATGTCAAAACCACTGTAATTCTGAAACTTTCCTTTTGTCTGAAACATGAAAGGATTCATTGCTAGCAGCAAAAGCTTTTCAAAGCCGCTGCATTAAAATGAAACCCTTTCTTTTAACACATACCTGTTTTTCCTCCATATACCAACTTATCAGATCCTGAGCTGCAGCAGTGACTCACAGACGGCAGCGTAGCATTTAAAAGGAACAGCTATAATTCCTGTTCTAGGGTACAAAATGGACTTGGATCCCCGCTCTCTTATGACCAGCATACCAATGACAGACTTTGGCACTGCTTGGTTTTTTGATGAGGATTGTGGATGGAAGGAAATTGTTGCTGCTGCTGCTGCGTGCTTTGACTGTGTGTCAAATCCCAATCAGGAGGTGAGAGAAATGGCTGCGTTACAGAGGCTGAACTGCAGAAGTGAGGACAGGGACGTTTGACAGACGGATGACAGATTAATTGCACGCAGACACATATTTTGCTCGATTGGATGAAGCTGATCAAAGCTGTTTTAAACCTGTATAACCACCAGGACAAACTTGTGATGGTGAACACAAGTATGAAACATCCTTCAGCACACAGACATTATAATCTGTCTCAAGACTCTATCTCATTAATAGGTGTATAAAATTTTATAGATTTTTTTTTCTTTTTTAATTGGGTTTAATTCATTACTTTGTCCTTGTAGCATACTCTGCATCGCTGTCGCAGGTGTCATAGAGTGCATGCTAATATTCATAATTCCAATAGACTTCAGTTTCCCTTCGCTCTCAGCCTGCTGCAGCCTCAGGGTCCACTGGTTGTTTAATAGTGTTTGCCACAGATGTTCTGCTGCTTTTCTCAGTAAAAGAGGTTACAGGTGCCGTTGTTACTTAAGCTTAATTACTCTGGATAGCTGCTGTCTCTCGAATGCCAAGGCATCGTAGGAGCTGGGATAAATAACTGGCTGTTCTCCACGGGGATGTGTTTTTACTGCATCTGTAATCCATCCATCCATTAATTATACCCATGTATCTTCTTCAGTGTTGCTGGGTGCAGGAGCCGGACCATACTGCTCTCTGGACGGGCTGCCAGATTATTACAGGGCACACACATTTAGACAGACTTAGAAGATGGATGATTTATTTAAATACCAGGGTAGAAATCCATTGGGAGGCAGAGTTATAGATAAGCAGAAATCTCAATGTAACTGTTGTCTCTAAGGCAGAGAGTTAAATGGAATGACATCATGCATAAATTGGTCCAGCTATCTATCTTTTAACATACTTAATTCCTGGAAATGGAAAAATGGAATTGTTTCAGCCTGGATCACCGGCTTAAATATTAGCTGCATTCAGCACTTTTAGAGCTCAATAAAATGGACTCGGATCAGGTAATATGGAAGTATTTCCCATGTCTGCTAGATCACTTTTTTTGTTAAGTGAGGTTTTCCAGAGCACCCGTCAAGAGTGTTTTTTGTCACTTCAGCTTCTGCTTAAACAGCCCATTATCACAGCAAGTTATGAAGAAGTCATTACATGTAATCCACAGGTTTCAGGTACATGAGCACAAAATGTCCTATAATTTTGCGTCAGGCAGCACGACTTCAGCAGAGAGGCAGCACGCCCACCTACACAAATCATACAGATTTTTTTCACAATATTTGGAACACACAGGTTCTGTGTCAGTCTGCATGACTTCAAATAGACATTATGGGCCCAATCGTACACTTTCCGCCGTGCGCCAGTGGCGCATTGGGAGGTTGTTTCCAGGGGAGTTTCCAGGTCAACCTTTGCCACCTTGTTCCAGGAGCAGCAGAGGAATCCTGCTCCGCCCTGCCCCATGCGCCACTGTTACACCGCGTTTGTGCCGGATGTATGATAAAGCCCTATGTGTCTGTTCAGGTGACTCTAATTGATAACATTTAGTGGTTATTTCAGAACTTGTGATATTTGTGACGCACTGCGCAAAAATCTTTCTCTAACCTGAACCAAAGTATTTCTGTTCACTTCAACTTTCACTGATGGGAGCTGAGCTGTTTATTTCCTGTGCAACATTACTGCATGATGTATGTCCACCATTCACATTTCATATATAACTGCATCATCCTGTCATAAAACACGGTGCAGGTACTAAATAAAACTGTCGAAAAATGTCTGAATTTCGTGTTTATGTGCACAAACCTTAGAGGTTAAGTTTTGTCAAAATTTAACAAGATGCTGTGAGACTGAATCAGTTTCAAATAATATGGAGCTCCGTGTAAACATGGTGTTCACAGTACTGTCTGTCGGTGAGATGATCTCTATCCTATCTTGATATCTCCAAATATATTTTGCTATTTCTGCTAAAAAAAGAGAGAAAAGTTTCCTCCGTATTGTCTCCTCATTGTAAAGCCCACCAGCATGTTGTTAAGGTTTTCACTTGCCTGTGTGGAGTTTTCAGTTGACGCACCTTGAAGTTCTATCAAAGTTGTTTGGGAGCCGGCATGAAGGTGCTCGGTATGAAAGAAACAACATGTGATAGAAATACAGGTTTGCACTTTTCATCAGGTGGCGGGTGAGGCTTTCAGAAGGCCTGTAATCATCAAGGTTAAGACTCAAGTACCTGTGCTTTGTCTGACTTATTGTGGAGCACATTTTAAACAGCCAGACGGGGCTGACTCAGAGAGAAGTCATGCTTTTACATCACGATGGATGTGTTTCTGCCAGGTGAGAGAGACAGGGTTTCCTTTTTTTGCTTCAGTGAAAATGAGCACAGATTGCTGCGGATCTTCAGAGCAGAATGTGAAACTCAACTTCACTCGGGTCGCTGGAGATTTGACATGTGGCGCTGACACACACAGGGTAATGAAATGAAACGCCGCTGTGATAGAAATGCGAATGGGGGCTGGAATCTTTACAGTTTGGCGTGCCAGAGACTTGTCTCGGTCACAGCCTCCTCTTTAACAGTAATGGGTGCGAATAAACCTCACACCAAGCATGAAATGATAGGCTATCACTTTATGAGTCACTGGAAAGCTCTCTGTTTTCTAGCAAATTAAAGACCAAAAAAAAGAAAGGCCGAAAGACATGCACACATGGAGAAACATGTAAAAATGTCAGTGCACAGGCTCGTATAAATTCAAATCAACATGCAAATGACTTCATATATACAGTCACCTACACATGGAAATTTCTACACTCAAATATCACAAGCAGGATAAGAAATACCCCTTCAAGCTCTCATATCTGATGTGTTCTGGCAGCTGACATATGAGCAACATACAGCTGAGAGATGTCAGCGGGAGCTCTGGAGGCGTGAGATATCTACCAGGAGAAATCTGCCTCCAGCTCGGGCTCTCATGCGCTCCAGACTCGCTTCATTTTCATTTCTGATTCTTTCCTTCTGTGTGGAAATGACAGAAGTGCAAGTGTGCTTTTGCCACCGGTGAAAGAAAATATACAAATGCAGAATTACTGCTTGTGTTTGAGCGTGTGAGTTGAACGCTAACGCTTCCGTGTGACTCCACAGGTGATGATCCTGTACTTCCATCCCAGTGTGTTTCGATGTATCCTCCTGAGGTGGGTTCGCCTCCTGGGATTCGCCATCATGTACGGCACGGTTGTTCTCAAGCTCTACAGGTACAGTTTACTCAGACTTAAAGCATTTAAATCAAAAGAGTGATAATTATCATTTGTGAAATATGATATTTCCTGTATATCTCAACTTATTCATTAATTATTCTTTTTTTCTTGGAACATTAAAGTTGAGATCAAATAAAAAAAGCATCTTCTCTGCCCTCCTCTCTCATCATCCCATTCTATTTCTACTCCTCACCTCTCCTCATCTGCCTATCTCATCTCTTTTCTTTTCTTCTTCTTTGGTCCTGTCTTATTTCCTATATCTCCTTTCCTCTCCTTGTCTCTTCTCCTCTGTTCCTCCCTTCCTATTCCCTCTTCTGTTCTTATCTCATCTCACTTTGTCTGCTTTTGTCTGCTCCTCTTTTCTGGTTGTGTCTCCCTTCTTTGTATCCTCTTATCTCCTCACCTTGTATTCTCTTTCTCCTTTCCACTTTTCTGTTTCCCATCCTATCCTCACCTCATCTCCCACCCTCTCCTCCTATCTCCTCCCGTCCTTTCTCCTCTCCTCTCCTCTCCTCTCCTCTCCTCTCCTCCCCTCTCCTGATATCAACGTGACCTCTTAGCTTCAATAATTCAACTCCCTCTCAGTCTGCACACTTGTGCGCACACACACACACACACACACATATATATGCATGCAGTCTCACCAATAAGCACATTTGAATTTCACATTAGGCCTGGTCTATCCACGTCTGCCTGCTGAAGTACCTATCCAGACACACACACACACACACACACACACAC
>JAQNCA010000004.1:5873900-5890613 GCA_029783725.1 Acanthurus tractus
GTGGTGGTGGGGGGGGAGAACTTGAGAAGGGAGGCAAGTGGAGGAGGGAGCTGGTGGAGGGAAGACGGCTATAAGCACACTCTGGAGACAGGACAGAGGAACGCAGCATCTTCAGAAGAACAAATACAGCACTTTAAAGGACTGAAACACAGCACAACAATCCCTCCATTTGTGTTTTTTGTATCAGTGTTTTTGTGTGTGTGTGTGTGTGTGTGTTTGTTCAAGACAAGACAGAGAATGAGGGATCCCCTGCTGTTCTTTCTGACAGCCAGTGAGAAGGCGCCGGTGTGCTGAGGCCACGCTAAAGGACAGGAAGCACCCCGCAAAGCGGCTTTGGATAATTCTAACAACACAAGCCGCGACACACGCTTGTGAAAATTGAAAAGCTAATTGCTTTTCTGTGTTTTCACTCGTCGTGCCACGCTGCTGACAAGGGAACACATGTCTGTCAACAGATGAATAAATCATCCTGCTTGTTGCGAAATGTGGAGCAAAATGCCGCTGATGCAAAAACAGTATTGATAATGTCAACTATAAGCAATTTGAACCCGCGATAAATCTGCATTAGTTGGAATTGTTGTCCTTTCTGTCTTGCAAGGAGCTCCCAGTGCCTCCCAACACGGAGGCTAAGTACCATGTAATTAGTGATGATTTATGGACTTGGTTTATTCATGAATATTAATGGTCCGTAATCACTGTAAAGACTTTATGGCCTCATGTGCCAAAGCAGTCCTTGGCACAGGCCGTGGTGCTCTTTGCTGTATGCAAACAAACCAACAAGCTCATATATGAGTTTGTATCTGAGGGAAACCTTCAACTCAGTGATGCTTATTTGAATTTTTTATGTGCACATGTGTGTAAAAAGTGAAACTCTTCTTCATTTGGAAGCACATTGTTTTCTCAAAAACAAGCATCATCTTTTGCTCCACACCAGTGAGCAGCAAGCACAAGATCTATTGAATTGCTTTGTGACATAATTCCATCCCTCCGAAATGCTGAAACCCTGAAGGAATCCTTTTCATTACATTCAAAATAATTAATATTGATTTTTGCAACTGATGCTCATTTTCGTTGGCAATTTAGGTGATAATGAGCTTATCTGTGCAGGGATGGTATATGCTGACATGTGTTGATAGCCGTGAAGACAGATAGCTTTTTAAACGCACCTTTCCTGTGAATTGCAGTCAGGCTGTTTGTCCTTGGTGAGATTAGATGATAACAGGAGTATGTCAACACTCTGTCGAGGAAGCAGCGGCCTCGCTCGGGGAAAACACACTTCAAACACAAGGAATTCTTGCTATATTAGGAGCAGATAAGTTTGAAACTATTCAGCCCTCAACACTGTCAGCTTCCCTTCTCTGTGGCACCAATCACTGAACAGTGCTGCTTTATTCAACATGCAAATGAAGCCAACTAAATAAATGCTCAAAGGAACAGTTTAACATTTTGAAATTTTTTTTTTTTTTTGTGGAAATTCTCTGTGGGAGTTATTTGAGAGGATAGACACCAGACACTCATGTCTGTGTGTTAATTTCAGAGCTGGAGTCAGGAGGTAATTAACCTTACTTAGCATATTGACTGGAAACAGGAAACACATTTGAAGCTCACTGTTTAACTCGTTTTGTCTTATTTTTTATACAAACTCAAATAGAGAAGTAAGAATCTCTTCATTTGGCTGTTTCCTCCTGCTTCCCATCTTATGGTAGGTCAAGCTAAACACCTCTCAGCTCCAACGTGCAACTTTAGAAATACAATTGTAATCTTCTCATCAATACTGGAAAGAAAACAGAAGTGTGTTTACCAAATGTTTAGCCATTGCTTTAAAGCTTTAAAGCAAATTCAGTTGCTTTTTCCAACAAAAGATGTGAAATTTGAGACAATAAAGACTATAACTCCTCCTTAATAACCCTTTGGCCTTTTAAGACTGTCAGCCAAAATTCAAATATTCAGGTGGCAACCAGATTCATTTTAGAAAGTCTGGATAACAAAGAAGAACACATGCAAGTGGATTTTTGATAAAGCAGATTTAAGTCATATTTGCAGGTGCTTTGCAATGGGATTCAATGGGATTTTGGTTTTGCATCTTTGTCAGGATTGTGATTTGTATCTGTAGCTGCTCAAATCAGATTTCAAAGTGTAGTATTGCAACGTTACACACAACTGCTACACACTGGAAAGCCACCTCACAAACATATGTTGTTGCTGATACCAGTTCCACAACAACTGCTGCAGCTAAGATGTTGATGTCTGGACACACAAATCAAACCACTTGTAAATAACACCACAGACAATGCTTCAGATCGGATTTTAGAAAAAAGTCTATTTTTTCCTTGCAGTCTGAACAAAGCCTTTGTTGTTTGTTTTTGTTTCTCAGCGGAGTTCCTGTTCCTGCTGTGGGGAGTGTACCTCTGCTACGCAGTCCGAACCGTCCCCTCAGCTTTCCATGAGCCGCGTTACATGGCCGTGGCCATCTACAATGAGCTCCTGATCTCAGCCATCTTCCACATCATCAGGTGAGTAAAGAAGATGAGGTGAAACAGGCAAAAATGGGCGTGATCATCAGTGAGGGAGAGGCATGTGACGACAGAAGTGAATAGCATAGATAGAGAGAAGAAGAAACAAGGAAATTAGAGGATGAAAAAAGGCGTGAAAAAGACTGAACAATAAAGTATCTTTTTCTAGATGAACATTTCTGTGAGTAATGAGGAAAAAGGGGTGAACAGTGGCAAAGGGCCTAGACGATCTCACTAGCTTGTTGCAGCACAAGCTGTCATTAAGCTTAATCATAGAGATATTTGCCTGTTAGACTGGGCATAACCAGAGCTGAACATGTCAGATGAAAGGCAAGAGATGAATCCACCCCCTTCATCAGGGAAATGAACAGGGTCAGCAGAGCATCTGGGTATGCAGGTTGAAAGGAGGTGAATAAAAAATGTCAGCAGAGATACAGCAGAGGTTCTGTGCTGGAGCCCAAAATAAGTTTGCTTTGCCTGCAACTGTTAGTCTTTTTCTCACTCTCAAACAACTTAAAAAAGATAAATTACCAATGTAACAAAAACCATCCTGCCAATGTAAAGATAATTTACATCAAAAGACTTTGTGACCTGTAAATCCTGTAAAGTGTTGTCTCTCAGAAACAGAGTCCATGTAGTAAAATAAATATATATAGGTGAGATGTTCTGCTCCCTTTAAGAGCATCTCACTAGTATAGGAGCTCATTAAGGGAAAGGATGTAGCCAGTTCTGTTGCCTGACAATTTAATAAAAAGCAACACCACATTTCATCTCTATTTTTATTGGCATAATGGTATCAAGGTAATTTATTCCTCAGTGTGCAACACAGGGTTGTATAACGAAGTGAACGATATAATCCTTCATGCTATACATGCAAAAATAGAACAGGATAAAATAGAATAAAAAATGCAAAGCAATAAATAAATAAAACAGCAATACATATAGTTGTGTGTACGCATATTTACATATACACTTAGACACTCAAGAAATGACTGTGATTTTTTTTAGTTTACTTTTGAGGGGAATGTTAACAGCAGCAACGAGATAGAGAAGTTAATACAGTTGACATCTTTATATTAAAGTCAGACAGATGAGAAATATTTTCCATCAACACTGACTGTTTGTTAGCACCAAAGATCACTCATGTAAGGACACAGTCCTCCTCCTCAGTGTCCTGTCTCAGTCCTTTGCTCTGTTGGGTCAATACACAATCTGCCATTGGAGCTTAATTCATGACGTTGTGGTGGTGAAAAGCTCTCTGCAACAACAGTCTCTCATTTTCTGTTGCTTGGCCAGCATCAGTCCCATCCTGTCCATTTCATTTTCCTTTAACCAGACTTCAGCCATTAGTATAACAGTACAACACTTAGTTTTGCCCCCTAAAACATTCTTTCATGGTCGACCACATGAGGCCATAGAAAATCTTGGAGTGGCACACAAGCAGACGGCTTTACATCAGAGTGGATGCTCCTCTGCCTGACTGGAACAACAGTTGGCTTAAAGCTACATGGTCATACCCAAATTCATCTTTGCAGGCCACCCATTGGCTGATAAACATATTATTGACTTTCTTTTTATATTAGATTTTTTTGTGCTTCACATTAACCTTATTTAAATGTTTCTCATTATGACCATAATGAAAGCAAAATGTGTCAGTCTCAAAACAATGTTGTTTTTATACACTAGAAATGTTGCTGGAGTTTCAACCTCTTTAGATTTTCTTATCACTCTCGCACAGAGGGGCAAAGTTATATAATGTACTTCAGTAAACAACTCTTTTGTATTTCAAATGTCTTTTTATTTGAGTAATTAGTAATTATTATGTGTTTAATTAGCTAAATGTTACTAAAACTTCAAAGATCACATCTGTGGAGGAAAACATTACTTTACTGTTGTCTGTAAATGCACCAATCTGCCTTTAGTTAGCTATCTTTAGTCAACTTTGTCGGTTTTATGGCCCTCTTTAGGCTATTGTTTTAACTCATCAACCACATTATCATCAGCTATAGACTATTTCTGTTTTGACTAAAAAGGGTTTTGGAAACCAACTGTGCACTGCCTGCTCAGCTCCAAATGGCAGTCAAACAAAGTTCAAACAACGTTAGCGACTGCAATTATCAGCTTAGGATGTAGACATTAAGCTCAGGAGTTGGTAGAGACCAAAACAGAGCTGAAGGAGGAGTAAATAGTTATCTCATTGTCAACTGTTAAATAGAAACACTCCAAATGAATGCTAATGTTGCTACATGTCTGCTGGATGTGTTAGTTGGCAACTGATGAGCATAACAACTTTGAAAAGTGTTCAAATGTTTAGCTGCCCCCACATGGCTAGAACCAATTTAATTCAAATTTAAATTTGAATAAATTAAATTGTCCGTGTTCCTTTTTTAAATCCCCCTGTCGTTTCATACACAAAATAAAGCAGCAAAAGCTTCGGCATCCTTGTGTATCTCTAGGCCACCTTCTCTGGTTTAGATGCGCTCATCTTGTCTCACATTTGAAGACGCCCTGTGTTGAATATTTTTTTTAAAGGCAGACTGGAAGCTGGTCTGAATGTGATTTTCCCACCTTCAGGCAGCCACTTCATGTTTTATTTGTGTGAAAATCAGTATGCTGACACACATGACTGAGATGCAGAAGAGATTTTTCTTCCATCTTCCATCATACATTTTTTGAACATGTTGCAATTCCGTTGGTAACACAGTTGAAGGTAGCTGTCCGGAAAAATAATAACTTCTCTTTGTTTTTAATCAAATCCATTTTGTTACTCATTTTTGCAGGACTCCTAAAGCAGAGAGCACTCTGTCAGTCCCTTTGCAGTGGAAGTAAAACCAGTCAGGTGTATTTTTTATAGTGTGCCTGTGGGAGCCTGGAGCAAAAAAATTCCATTTGTCACACTTTCCCAGATAAAACTGTTGGTGATTGAATATTCTTTCATTTAGGCTGAGGTCTATTGTGCTCAGTTGGACACAAAGGAAAAGATCACATCCTTTTAATCTGTTGAGAAACTGAAAAGTCCAATAGGGACACCTTCATCAGCAATGTGAAACTGTTCTAAATCAAGCTGTTCTCGCTTCCTGGGGAATAAAACATTAGAGTGTTTTTTGTGAGCTGACAGAGTCTGTCTGCTTCTGCCATCCAGAGATAAGGCTGGACTTGTGCAGGGTGTGGTGTGTGTGCTTCTGGATATCTAATGTGAATTATGAAGGTGAACTGGGAGTGATGACAACCTCTGAGCCACCTTGGTGGACTTCTGATAAACAACAAGGAAGCAACTCCCTAGGTCTTCCTCCCTCCCACTCGTTCACTCTCACATTCACATGCACATGCACAAAGACACAAAAATACACACATTGAAGCATTTGTTTTCAAAGAATTCACACAAAAGCACACAACTCTCAGCTAATACTGTCTAATACTTACATTGATTTATCTGTCATAGTGTCTGGCTTTGACAAGTTGTGGAAATTTGGTGCCAAAACGTTAAAGCTCATTTAGTCCTTTTTGTACTTTTAACATTCTCCAGCAATAACAGAAGTATTTACCAATACTGGCACTCATAAATGTAATACAAATTATTCTTTAAAAACAAAGACGATGATAGGAATGATGATATATTCAAAGAGAGCCACAAATTGCTAAAAATGCTTCCATGAGTTTTGACATATTCATATATACAGATTGTATATGTATTGAATAATTTAAAGGAAATTATTAAAATTATTATTCATTGAGTGTATCATATGGTGTAATTGAGGTTATCATTATATTGACATGTATAACTGCACTGATTAATTATCAGTGAGAAACATATCTTCACTTAGAGACTCAGCACAGAGGAATAATAAAGACCTTCATTACATCATACAGCAACAATCAACAAAAGCCATGAAAAACCATTGGTTTTCTGGTGGTGGACAACAGTAATTTTTCAGCAAAAAAGATATAAATGCTAAAATGTGGATGCTTCACAAAGCACTACAGGCGGCACAGAAGAGCTACACAACGTAGTTAAAGACGGGCACCTTAGATTAGTTTTCTCCGATCGGTATCTGACCTCATGTGAACACGGTTACAACCTTCCCCTCTTCCAGAGTTACAGAGTTTAATATTGATTAGCTAAGTGTTTTTGTAGAACATAATGTCACAATGAAGTTATCCTTTGACTTTAAAAGGAAAAACTTTATCCTCTTATCATTTTCATCCTATCAGACATATGAAATTTTGTCATAATTAGCATATGAATTCTTGAGTTATGGCCAAAAATGTTTCTGTGAGATTACAGTTAGTTTGATCTTTGTCCTTTTAACAAAATCAAATCAATTCATTCAAGTCCAAGTCCAAGTAGATGTTTGTGCCAAATATAAATGAATTACCTCCAAGCCTTCTTGATATATTACATTTAGGAGACAGATGGATAACTCAGGAACAAAATGTCTCCAGCTGTGGCTTGCCTACTTACACATGACGTGCTAGCAGCACAGGCACAAAACAACAACTATATTGTTTTGTGTGTTGAGGTTTTCTGCGAATCATTATTAGTCTTCGGTAAATGTTGCAGCCTCTTTCACACATTGTGCTGAAAATCTACTGTGTAGGCTGTCAGCATCTCACTGTAAACAACAGGATGCTAAATATAACTTTGGAAACTGATATGGTCAAGCTAACCTTAATGAGCTAAACCCTAAAGGGCCGCTTTGGGAGATTTAGTTTACTGGCCATGTTAAAGCCACACAAAGACACAGACAGACAGACAGACAGACAGATGGTGTTTTACAAGTGCAATGATTATCATCTTTAACATTTTAGTTTAGCCTGTTAGAAAGCTAACATGTACTAATAAGCAACGCAAGCCAAATATCAAATGCTAAAATATGTTACTGGCTAGCATGGTTAAGAACACATATCTGGCAGTTTCAGGTGTTTGGCAGCTACCTGTAGCTCTAAAGTAGCCAAGGCCACATTTAATTTGTATCTGGTGTCGACAAAAACACCTGGACTACCCCAAAAGCAAATTTGGAGAAATCTCATAGCCTCTACAGACAGCCTCTCAAAATCAAGCAATTGATTTCAAAATAGAACCTACTTCTACTTTTAATAATATTCCGCCAGTCCTGCTTTTATGTTTGTTTACAGAGTTAAAGTTTGAAGGTGGATGTGCCTTAAGGTTGTTACGGGCTACATTTCACCATGTTCTCTTTGTCTGGAGAATCACTGAAGGCAGCTTTCAATGTGTTTGTTTGTGGGTTTGAGCATATTTAACAGACACACCAAGTGCTCAGTTCCACTACCTTTCAAATATTAACAGTGATGAAGTGCTGGTGGATGAACAGGATCTCCGCTGTCGGTGTGTTTCTGCAGGTTCTCCCTCGTACAGGGGCTTCACCCAGACTGGATGCTCATGTTGTTCTTTGCACACACTCATCTGACTGTGACTGTGACTCTGGGCCTGCTGCTCGTTCCAAAGGTAACACTTCATACCTGCAGTTATATTAAATATTAGTAAATATTTAATATTATTCTTTTCTCTTCACTACAAAAAAAAAACATACATAAGCACAAGAAACACAAATTACTGTCACATGGTTTTATTTGAATAACCATTTAAGGCCCAAAGATGGTTAAACAAATAATTTGTTTGGTTTTTTTTAGTTTAGAAATCAGTTTTACTACCCCTTTAGTATTCATATTGTAAATCTAATATTATTTGTGCATAAAAACAACCATAGTACAAAAAATATGAAAGAATATTAACGCCAGAACTTCAAGTCGAAAAGCATTAACTTCAAAATAGGAAAATGATTTTTTTTTTTAAATTAACACCATTTGAACAATACCACCATTAATCACATAAAAGAGGTGTACCGCTTTGTCAATGTAGGTGCAAAATATTTATATTGTACTCATAGATAACCTCAAATAACTTTAATGACTTAAATATGGATTCTGGTTTTCTCATATTTTTTCGACAAAATACAATTTATATTCTTGCAAAATGTATTTCTTTCGGTGCTCAAATTTTGTCATTGTTTGCTGAGAATGTAGGTGCAAATATAATCCCACAGAGTTCAGGTATTTACACAACTTGATTGGTAAACAAATCTGCAGAAAAGGAGCTTTGACAGAAAGTGCTGCTTGTATGTGATTAGTGCAGAGGATGTACTTTTCTTTTCAATGAGAGTGTGTTTCTTTTTAGAAAACCCTGCATTTGTATTGTTGACATTTATTGCAAAGATATTTCTATAATAGCTGCTGCTGTACGGTGGCTTGTTTGAACAACAGTCTATTAATCGTGTTGAATTCATCTGATATAAGCCATCTGGAACACACACGTACACACGATGCATGCTGGCACATTTGCTATCATTACCTTAAACTCATTCAAACTGGGTTAGTAGTTATTGTAATTTAGCTGAGCACCCCCATGGGTGTCTTTATGTGCAATCTCTCAAGTCTGATGGAAAACATTTAACTCTCCTGCTGTGTGAGGAATGCAATCCACCATCAGCTCTCTCCCTTCTTTCACTCTTTCTTAATTAGGCACCTCAGAAGTGCAAGTCAGTTGGGTAGACTGGGATAATTAAGCACAATGGGAGAATGTAAATCTTACACAGCATCTGTTTCTGAATGTGAGATAAGTATTTGGTCATTCTCTGTTCCCTGATTTGTTATTTAAGCAAATTCAAAACATTTGGTAACTTTTTTTTTAGTTGATGTGTTTTTATAAAATATGTAATCGTCATTTTGCAGCCCTCTCTTACTTATTGAAGGAAGAGTTTAGTGCCTGAAAGACCTAGCTAAGTGCATTTATTATTAACTGTGAGAAAAAAATAATCATGTGTTAACTTACAGTCTCACTTCAAGAATCAGATAACGAGAGCACAATTTATCAAACATTTCGATGGAAATGTAAACCCAGACTAGAGATTTACACTAATCTTATCTCTTACTACTTCTTTTATTTTTTCTCAGCTGACACCATGGTGTCTGTGTACATTTGATACACACAATTTTCTTACTTGCATTGAATAAAATACTATTATAAAAACAACTGCAAAGAAACATTTCAACTAAAGTGTGTAACTTATATTCAAACATATATTAATACTATAACCTGAACTGAAGGCATCCTTCTGACTAGCAACATTGTTTGAGAACCTACATTTACAGTTTTGAATCGCTTTCTGGTCCTTCCAGCTGGCTCAGTGAGGCCATCTTTAACCTTGCTCTCCATCTGTCTTAGTTCCTGTCCAAAGGGACACAGGCCAGAGATGACATTGCCACCGAGGCCTATGAGGAGGAGCTGGACATGGGGAGATCTGGCTCTTATCTCAACAACAGCATTACTTCAGCCTGGAGCGAGCACAGCTTAGACCCTGAGGATATACGGGTAAAGTACCACTCACAATCACAGCAAGATGTTAAATCTGGTAAGGCCCAAACATCATTGTATAACTCTTTTTGTTTACTTAAATAGAACTACAGACAGATCTTTAACAGAACAAAGGGATGTTGTGTAGGATGCAAACAGAATAGTCTAAAGCCTGAGACACCCAATTATTTAAGCATAGCTAGAAACATCTGGTGGTCTGCTGTGTCAAATGCAGCAGACAGGTCTCATGGTCTCATGGTTTTAATAGAGAGGGAAAGGAGTTTGTTCAAACAGCCTGTGGTGCTTCTGTCGCCATCGAGGGCCGCGTGGGTTGAGGGGCCTGCCTTCAAACCAAGAATAATGGGACAGTAAAAAGAAAGCCTAAAAGTCTCTTTCTTCAGTCGAGCCATGCTATTAGGTGGTTCTTCAAGTCAATGGTTTCTATCGATTACAAAATGGATTTATTAAGTAAATACTCAAGCTACAAGTTGCCATAATGATTAACAAAGACATTTTTTACACTCTGTAATACTTTGTTATTTGCACCTGGAAGTTGATCATTTCGACGAATATAAACTGAATAGTTACACAGTAGAAATGTTGTTATTTGGAGCAGCTCAACATTTACAGTCTTTTTTTTTTTGTAGGATGAGTTGAAGAAGCTGTACGCCCAGTTAGAAGTATACAAACGGAAGAAGATGCTCGCCAACAATCCTCATCTCCAAAAGAAGCGCAACTCAAAGAAAGGTCTGGGCAGATCCCTGATGAAGCGGATCACAGAGATCCCAGAGACCATGCACATACACAGGCAGTGCAGTCGTGAGGACGGAAGCGAACACGGCAGCAACCGCAGCACTTTGAGGAGGAACCCATTTGAACCAAGTCACCATGGTAAGATCATGGTTCCGTATGTGCCGTCCACTCAGCATGACAGAGGCAGAGCTGTCCTTGAAATGCAGTATATGATGAAGTTGCTAGATGAGTTTAGGCATGGCTGGATTTTTCTAAAAACTGCCATAATGCTCTTCAACTCAGAAAAAATTATAATGTTGCTAAAAACTGTTTTTTTTTCTGTACTTTTTTCAAGCTGTGTTAATGGTTTATAATGCCGTTTGTTGAAAAGATTTTTTAAAAAATAAGCCAGCACTCAAAAACTAAAGTTGTTGGTAGCATAGATCTACTTAGATCTTTTTCAAAGCAGACACTGGGTTGTGATAGTAGGAAAAGTGTAGGTGGTACTAATAGGATGGCTCAGCTTTTATACAAGTGTCCCAGTAAGCATGACAGTTTGACAGCCTGCCAGATGATGCAGTGCAAAATGATGCAGTTCAATGGAAGCACTTGCCTCAGTCCAGACATCTGAATCCGCCCACTCCGACAAGTTGAGTTGTCCGGTTCTTTACAGTCTGCTTTTGTGAAGTGAAACAGGAGTATCTCAGATGAAAAAGTGGACGATCCAGTGAGTGCTGTCCTTACAAACAGCCAAAAATTGCCGTGGGCAGCACCAATGCCACTATCATTATCATACTGATAAAATATACATCAAGATTCTGTGATAGTGTGAGACAGATTTCTCTCTTCAAATGTTTTCAGAAACATATTGAGTGTAATGTTTTTTTTTTTGTCTGGGACCCAAACTGCTATGTTGAAAAGGGAACCAACCATAATAAAGCATCACTTAACTCACAGTGCATATTGCAAAAGCCAGAGCTTTTATTGAGCTTGTGCATCCAGATGCAGTGGTCTCTATTGATTGGTTAGGGACAACTGATTCCCTCTCCCTATAGAAATTATTTAGAGTGGAGGCCAAATTAGACTGAAAATGGAAAAATACGTGCAATGAGTTAATCATTTTGCCTTGAATCGCATTATGAAACTTTGTTAAATAGACCACTGTTAAGCTTGTTTGTTAAAAGTAGCACTGAACACAGAGTACAATTGAACTTGATAGGAATGATGTTGAAAGGAATGTTTCTGAAGGTATTTAATCTATCCAATAGTTGTTAATGTATCTTAGTGTAAGTAAAAGCAAAGTTTTATTGTTATGATCTAACCTCAGGCAAACCTCGGGATGACTCCCTGAAGAACAAAGTCATGGGCTTGAAGAAGTCACTCAGCTATGACCATGTTTGTGACCAGGATGAGGAAACTGGCTCGACTGCAGGAGACAAAATGACTCCCGTTGGAAGTGGTGGGGAAGGATCTCTTCTGGGTTCCCTGATTGGTCGGAAACATACTAAAAAGCATCTGGAACCAGCTGCTACCCCACCGAGACTCGAACCGGCTGAATCCACAGAGTCTGTTCCACTCTTCTGGAAATCAGCCAGTGCTCACAACCTCACACATGAGAAGAAACCTGTCCACCTGCGGACCTCCATCATGCAAAAGTCTTTAAGTGTAATTGCGAGTGCAAAAGAGAAGATGCCAGGGCTGACCAACAAGACGCAAAGTGTGGAGGATGCCAGTAAGAAGGGTCTAAAGGGACAGGAGGAGAGAATGTTGTCTGAGGTGGATGAAACACCTGAGCATTACCCCAAGATGATCATCAGTCAGTCAGTGGAGTACTCCAAAACACCCATGAAGATGGGCATCATGAAGCAACAGGTATTTTTTTTATGTATTTTCATTCCAAATCCAGATGGATTCATGCATTAACATCTATAAGTTAGTCCATCAATTAAAAATCTCAGAACCAAAAAAATCCTTACCTTGGAAATACTGCTTAATAACTCAACTCAAGCTCCTTTTGCCAACTTTTTTTTCTGAGCTTTTAATCACGTCAGTCTATAGAGACACTCCCACACAAAGTGGAACATCCTTTTATAGAAAAGAAGGATTGAGGGATTGAGGTGGGGTTTGTTTGATTTATTCCTCTTCTCTTCTCGACAAAGATAAAAGGTGGATAAATTAGATCCTGCTGGACTTTGGTCCAGATCAGACACTGATTAATCAGAGATGACTCTCCAAAGCAACTCAGTGAGACCCCCTGATGTGACTAAGCAGGTGGAACATCTGACCTTTAAACTTGCAGAAGCCAATTTAGTCAACAAATAGATATTTATTTATACCAACAGAAGATACTGAGCCAGATAAGCAATCATGAAAGAAACTGCAGAGTCCATTAGTATATCTGTGAGAATCACTCCTTCACACACACATAGTCATTTGATCAACTGTCAAATAAAAATATTGATCCTGAAGCTTTAAGTTACAGAAAATCAACACTTATTATGAAACAGTAATACCTCCTCTAGATTTCGAATGGTGCATCTGAAAGACCAAAACTCCACTTTAGTCATGTGATGCCAATCATGTCATCATCATGGTAACTGAGCATTTGCTTTCCTCTCATGAAGACCATGTAGTGCAACTGAAAGCTCTGGAACAAGTTGCTAAATGGACCTTGAGCTACAATAATTTTCTGATTAAATGATGATTAAGTAAATTGATGAATAGAAATTTAATCAATAAAATTATGGGTTCTTGCAGACCTATTTAGCTCTTTAATAATACGATTCATACAGTAGTTGACTAACTGTATTGCTTGATTTTAACAGGTCAGTGGCAGCCAACCATCCATTTGTTCCGAAACTGGCAGGAACCTTTACGATGTGTCTGAGGTTTGTCCCTGGGAGCTGGACGAACCTCAGACTCCCTCTGAAACAAAAACCCAGAAGCATGTTTCCATCGCAGAAACCACCTCTGGCCGAAGAGGCAGCAGCAGCAGCTCTGGAATCACCAAAAGTAGCCGTTCGCAACAGAGGCAGAAAGCAGGGCAGTCCCCTTCCAACAGACGCCGCTCCAAAGATAAAGGAGGAGAAAGGGATGAAGGCAGGGAAACACGGAAGGCTCGGCCACCCAGGTCACCTCTCCCTCTTAAGCCAGACGTCTGTCCCTGGGAGTTTGATGAGCAGCCCATGCTGGGAGGAGATTTAGATTCCATTTCCCCGGACAGGATCAGGCGGAAGAAAAGTGTCACACCCACTGACGGGAAACCCAAGGGGCTCCACTCCGACCACTCCAAGTCCACCGGGAGCCTTTTGCAGCCTCCCTCACTAATGGTGGAAATCTGCCCTTGGGATTACAATAGCCCACCTTCACCTAAACAAGAGAAGTCCTGCAACAGCCCCACCACGCACAAGAAGAAACGGAAAGGCTCCTGCTCCTCCAACCACAAAGCCGAGAAGGAGAAAGCGAGGGAGAAAAGCAAAGAAAGGCGGAGCTCCTCCAGCAAGCCGCCATCAGAGAGGAGACGCGTTAGCCAGTCATCAGAGTGCAGCGGGCCTGGTTCTGAGCGGCGGAGGAGCTCCACCAGAGACCCAGAGATGATGGAGATCAGGAGGGCGGAGGTAATGTCACGGGAGACCGAGCCCTTACACACCAGCTTTGCTCAGACTAAA
Organism: Acanthurus tractus; assembly: GCA_029783725.1. NCBI lineage: Eukaryota > Metazoa > Chordata > Actinopteri > Acanthuriformes > Acanthuridae > Acanthurus > Acanthurus tractus. The sequence continues at coordinate 5,888,186 of JAQNCA010000004.1, forward strand.
AAATCCCCAGAGAAGAAGAAGGAGAGCTCTTTGAGTTCTAGTTACAAACCTACAGCTGACGTTTGCCCCTGGGACTTTCCTGAGCAAGACTCTGGGGAGAGAGCATGATGACTGGTGTGATGATTGTATTTTTGTATTCAGAGTCCGACGGCACAGAGGACAAAGCAAAGCAACGAAAAAAGAAAAGATGTAACACTGCACTCAATAAGAAAGTTTTTCCTCCCGGTGATCAATGAGGAAATAGATTTTGTGAGAAGAAGAACACATATTCTGCTGTCCAGGGATGCAAACCAAACATTAGGATTTGCTAAATAGCAACCTTGAAGTCACTTTGAAAGGAGTTTTAAGTCTGCACTTTTTGCTTGCACATTTGTCAGTTATTGTACGTATGTTTTTTTCACTTTAAGAACATCAAGGTAATTAGAAAATGAATCATACCTGTACTTACCAGCAGATCAGACAATCATTCACCACGAACAAACGCTTCCCCTGACAAATGTTACCCCCGTCAAGCTGATGAAATTCTACATGCAGCAGTAAGAAAATGGAAACTTAGTGTATTGTCATCATGCCAATGATTAAAAAACAAGCAGGCAGCAGGAAAATACAGAACAAAGGGGAACAAAGGATATCAGCTTTGAGAAGCAGGACCAAAGCCCAAGATACAACTGTGATATCTCATTGTTAGGCCAAATACATAATACGCGGCTCAAGTATGATTCTGAAAATGTAACACAGCTTCATTTCAAAACAAAAAAAAACAGTATGTTCCAGTAAAAGTACATAATAAACCATGTTTATTTTTCTGAGAAGCCTTTGCATGTGGAAAACGATCAAGCATCCAATAACTAAATGTTTATTGGTGAATTTGTACTCAAATATGACGTTGGAACTTTAAATGTTGTTGCTTCTTGTATTTGTCTCCCTGTGAACCACATGCTTTTGAAATGATGTGCATCGCCATCAATAATGTACACATATTTCAAATGGCTCGCAGTTACAGTTGAGCGGTACTGAAATATCCATGAGGCTCTCCCTTCTGTTGATATTTATTTACTGTTTACTCTATATTTTTGCCCTTCTCAGAGGCTGTGGTGTTTCCACTTCTGAAAAGAAAAAAATGTGCCGAAGTCTTTCAAGGACCAAAACCAAGCCTGACTGTGGTGGATGGTGTGAATAATGCATATTTTCTGTCACTATGTTGCCTGTTTAACATCTGCTTGACTGCACCTTCCTTCGAATCTTTGCACATATTCAGTCGCTAAAACCACAACCATGCATGACCAAAGCCTTTTTTTGCCACTTTCTCGCTAACAGAAAAATGAGTAATTTACTATGTGAGCATCACCACCGACAACAATAACAACAGTCAGCCTTTCTGTGCTGTGATCAGCCACCCACCAATGACGACTAATGCACTGACGGTAGTCAGTTCAGCTTCATTACAGTTTTTTGTGCATGACAGTGAAAATACAACAGGGGTTAAGATGCACTAACATTCACCAGAAGGCTTTTAAAAACCATTGCATATTCTACAAAATATTCAAAGGGGACTTGGGGGCACATAAGATTTTCAAATATGGATGTCAGATATTGTCATGTTTTTTATCAAGCATTTTGGGAAAGAAGCTGCTGTGTAAATAATTTGCTTTGCACATCAGACGTTCAGAAAACAGCAGCTACGAGGTGAAAGGCTTGATAAATGGACATGACCCACCACTCTAATTTTCACATATTTTTTCTATCTGATGGTTTTAAGCTGTTTGAAATGGAATGCTGTAACTTGCCCACCACATGTATTTTATGCTTGTTATATTGTATAGTGTTGCTCCAAAAAGTTACAAAATGTTGTAGCATCCACATGGGAGTATTTCTATTGTACATTCATATTGTGTTGCATGTAAATACAGTAAATACCCTGTTCTCAGTTCTGGATTAAATCTTTCTAGAAAACACCAGTTTGTGTCAAGACTGTAAAGTTATTAACTCTGTTCAGTGTCCTTTGTTTGGGGCTTACATTGATAATCCATGCATCTCGATCTTCTGCCAGGGAAACACATTGCTCAGTTTTCTGCAGAACGTCATGGTTAAATCACTGCAATGAACCAAAACAATTAGTTAATTTAAAGTGGAGCGGGTGGTGCCAGAGGCTGGTTGCAGTTTCCTCCATACAGTTAGTTGATCAGTCATAGATCACAACTGATACCAAATATACAAAGCAACATCTTCATCATCTTTAAAAAAAGTAATTTTGAAATCATATTTTACTCTCAATTGGAACAGAAGTGCATGACAGATATATAATTGACTGTAAAAATCCCCAATGTGGAACATTTCAACATTTCAACATAAACTCAAAATACAATCTTTCATCTCAATCCATCAGCAGATGAAAGGCTGAACTTTCTATATATAAATACTAAGTAAC
>JAQNCA010000004.1:5890713-5910061 GCA_029783725.1 Acanthurus tractus
AACTCAAAATACAATCTTTCATCTCAATCCATCAGCAGATGAAAGGCTGAACTTTCTATATATAAATACTAAGTAACCCTTATTTGCCTTTAAATCATCTAACTAGTTTAACTTCTCTATATATTCTATTGAAGCAGGTAGTTGATGTTTAGCAGTCTGTACAACACTGCCACCATGTGGAGAATAATACTGGTAGTGAGAAGTTATTTAATACATGCTTTAATTAAGCCTCTATTTTATGCTTCATTATGCTTCTACAGAGCTGAATTTCAGGCTTAGCTACATTTTTCTTCACTTGTTTTTTACTAATTAAACTAAATTAGATTATGATCTGTCAGGCAAACACACCATTATCTTTAAACACTATCAAAACTGAAAGTAGACATGTAGTTAAAATTGCTGATATAAGCTCCAGCTTAAACAATTACAACATTAAAATGCTTCTTACATGTTCTTGCATCAGTAATAATTTTGTATAAAAGCCTGATAGGGATCATTTTGCTTTATCACAAGTGAGCCTTTCATTTTTAAATCATGTATCTAATATATTTCTTGCTGTTTCTTAAATAAAAATTAGAAACATCTTAAAGACCAAGGAATATAAAGAGATCTTGTTACAAAGAAAGGCAGCAAAATGTCCCTGACACAAAATTTTGCGTAGATTTGATATTAGGTGAATGCTATTTTTCAAGAATGCAGTATGTTTAAGGCAGGCAGCAGTGAGAAATACGACTTTTCAATTCTTATATCTGATTTATCAAACTGTAAGTAGCCTTATATGGTTGAGGTCGTTAAAAATATTAATCTAATTATGTCTTAGTATATTTCTACAGGCTTGTTTTATTCCTATCAAAGCATCACGTTTAATGAGATGCTAATTTTGTATGTTAAATTTTAAATTCCAAGTTAACTAGCAACTACTACTAGTAGAGTAAATTTGCTTTTGAAATGTAGTGGAACAGCAACATGACATGAAACTACTTACACAAAAATAAGTACCTGAGAATCGCAACTGAAGTAAGTGAAGTAAAAATAAAAAATATATATTTAAAAAAATAATAATGTTAAGTACTTATTTGTATTCCACCTCTGAGTACAACAACAAGTAATGCATGAGTCCAATTTTAGAAACAGCTTATAAACGACCTGCCGGAGTAGATTTTTGTATTTCGCCCTCCACCTTCACCTCCACCTTGCTCCATCCGGCGGATTTAATGAGCGGCAGTGACGTCATCCCTGCGGCACCGGACAGGGCTGCGTCCCTGCAAGAGCGACCGAGCCGAGCTGACACGCATCACACAGCAGCTACAGAGCAGCACAGCGCATCAGAAAGAAGACAGCAGAAAACTGAAAGACAGCACTCACTCACACACACACAGACAGACACTTTTCACTGTCTCACTGCTTGACAGCGCGCTGGAACATCATGGGCAACGTGCAGGTAAGAAAGGCGCATTTCCTACAACTTTTACAGCTAAGTTAATATTAGCGTCTCAGTAATTATAATACTATAACTATAGCTTTACTTATCAGACAATGTTAGAGCTGTGGAAGGTTGAGTTTGCGGTGATGTGATAGGATCAAAACAAAACCCATACTTAAAGATCATCGGGAGAAAAATCACTAAAGTATCACTGAGTGACACGTAAAGATTATTACAGGTAGTTTCAGCAGGAGTATAAAAAAAGGGAAGATTTTTTTTGTTTTGTGCAAACTTTAAACAGTGTTAGTAGTGAGAGGCAGAACTTGCGCAGTTAACTCGGTCACAGGGAGTGAGCCCTGCCCGCCCGCACGCCTGCCAGGCCCAGGATGCAGCAGCAGCAGCAGCGATGAGGAATTTGCCACAAACGCTGATCAATAAGGCCGCATTGTGTGAACCGGAGGGTGGGCGAGGAGACTGAACACTGCACACTGAGCACTGCACACTGCACACTGTACACTGCACACTGCACACTGCACGCTGCTGCTGCTGCTGCTGCTGCTGCCGCCCCATGACTCAGCAAGCACGCACAGGCTGCGCCCTTTTCCCGCAGGGAGAAGCTGGTCTGGATGGAGGCCTGCTGTAGTGAAGCCTTTCATAGACATTGGCCTTTAATCTGTCTGACTGCAGCGAATTATAATTTCAGTTTTGAATTGGTGTGTTTATATGCAAGCTGTACATATAATTTAAAATGACCTTTTCCCTACATTACATTCTGAAATCCTGCTGACTGCTTTGAATGTAAAGTTTATCAGTTAAACATCACATGACCCCAGAAGTCCGTTTTGAGTGGATAATAGTTAGTAGTAGCTTTTATGTGTTAGTTTAATTTTATGAGTGACTCTTACATTTACTTTTTATCTTCTAGCCCACCATTGTCCCATATGATGACTTTGATGTCACCACTGATATCAAGGCTATCAGAAAAGCATGTAAAGGTTTAGGTAAGTTCACAGAATACATAACGTATGATCATTCCTCCATAATTTATAAGCAGTAAGTGTATTTCACTACTTTCCTTCACTCATCCCTCTTATTTGGTGATATCAAGAAGTCTTTTCCTTATTTCTCTGTTTGGGTGTGATTAAGGTGTCCTTTATCTATCCTAAATGAAAAATCAAATAATTTCACCTGATATCAGAACATGTTGTCATGTTACTCCGGTGAATAAAACAGCATTATCATCATTTTAAAGTCTATTGAAGTTAAAAGTTTGGCGGACATCATGCAGAACCTTTTTTAAGACAATTTATCGGTAACATCTGTCCACTGGGAGCAGCCACAGTTTGAACCAGCAGTATTGTGTTATCAGTAATTTTTTAAATATTTGATCAATCTGTTTTATGTTTGCTGTCATTTGCAACTGCCTTTGTATGAAAGCTGAGAATGGACAGACGAAACATGATAGAAGTTTATAATGCATTATGATGAATGATTTAACAATGACAGGCTTCAAAGCACAATGTTACATCTTTTGAGCCTCTTCTCCTCCACTGACCCCCAATGATCAATGATATGATTAACGTTGAGACTCAGACGCATGAGGACAAGAGTCTCTTCTGGACGAGAGACGCAATAAAACTGAGCTACTTAGCACACTTCAAAAGAAAATGTCACGATTATGCAAATAAACAAGCTGCCTTCATTTTTCACATACACTTGCTATGTTACATAACCTCAGTATGAACTGTCAGATATTTTATTTTATTTTCAGTTATGCACTGTTGAATAAAACATGAGTTTAATTCTATCGTGAATATGCAAGATTTAAAAACTGTTATTTTAGCAACTTCTTTGTCAGAAATGAGTTCACGTTGCCAGGTTGAGTGACAGATTCCCAAACAGGCCTCAGTCTTTAAAATGCTCTTTGTAATCATAAAGTCTTGCTGTGATGGCAAGTCAGTGTTACAGTATTTGAAGGATTGTGAAATTAACCCTTTGTGTGACTCCTGCTGTGTCGCCTCCAGGCACAGATGAAGAGGCCATCATTCAAATCCTGGCCAATCGTTCCGCAGCGCAGCGAGTGGAGATCAAACGGGCCTATTTTGAAAAGTACGATGATGTGAGTTCCTGCTTATCCTTCTCAAGTTCACTCGCACACACCCCTTCACACACACTCACACATGACAACCATGCAGTGTGTTACCTGTGTGTTTTATTCTTTTGCCCAGGAGCTGGAGGAGGTCTTGAAAAAGGAGCTGACTGGAAGTTTTGAGAACGCCACCATGGCCATGTTGGACCCTCCTCATGTTTACTTCGCCAAGGAGCTGAGGAAGGCCATGAAGGGGGCGGGCACAGACGAAGCCGTGCTGGTGGAGATCCTGTGCACAGCCACCAATGAGGTTAGTCCATATGTGATACTATTGTTGGTCAGCACGTTTTTACTTTTTAGTTTTTCTTAAACCTCAGGTTGAACATAGTAAACATAAAGTACTTGTAAGTTCATAGCAACAGTGAAGAGAAGTTACACACAGTTTTTCTCAGATTTTTTTATTTTATAAACAAATGGCTTCTTTTTGGGTCCCAGTTTCTAATAAGACATTCTTCACAGTGAAATAAGTTTAAGTGGCATTATAGCTTTGAATTACCAAGTCAATAATGTTAACAGGTTGTTAACAAAATGATTTAATTTCTTATTTTCTGCAATTTCCAAAAAAAAGTGGTCAATAAATGTCCATATTTCACAACAAATAACCCAACACCTGTCCTAAAAAATGTTTTTGCTGATCCATAAAGCTTTAAAATATTATATATAAAGAATATGGCCGAATAAATATATTAGTTTACAAAGTATGTCTCAGTAGGAATTAGTATTTGAATATGTATTCATGACTTTAGCAGAATTTAGTCAGATTGTTTGAAGACAAATCTCTGTTCCTCTGTTGGCTGATGTCATTTGACATGATATAACATGTTATCAATTTAAGAAGGTGATAGAGCTGACTAGAAAGCAGACAGTTTTTTATTTATGCAATCTGGAGATATAAGGCAACATTAGCATTCAGTCTGAATCGTGATTGTGGCCAGTTGATGAAAGTAGCTCCAAGATTTACTCCAACTTCTGAGGCCAAAGCACGTAAAGCTCTCTAGCTGTTAGCCCTATTACAGGAAGTAAGCCGTTGATCTATGACTACTACTTCAGCAATCTCCTGCCCTTCCACTGTCTGTGTGTTCCCATACAAAGTTCTTGTTGCTATCAACATAAGAACAACAAAAATAATGAGCTCACAATCTTCACACTGAAAACCTGCCTGGTTATGTTGCAGGAATTGAGCTTTCAGGCCTCGCCTTTCCACATGGAAATGTTTCTCCAAAACAAGTTCCTGCCAAAACTGTTTTGTACGGACACCGTGAATGCATCCTGAACCACTGAAGTTGACTGTGAGAGACACAAATAAGTCAGAGCATGTGTTTCCCCAATATGAAAGCGATCACAGTGATAATAGGTGCAATCAGACCTCCAGTGCTGAACCCAGCACTTTAACAAATTGTGAAGATTTAGCTTTTGAATGCTCAGCTGTGTTCACCAGCTGCAGTATTTTTTTCAGTGTTTTTTGCTGAAAACTGTTTTGTACTGAAGAGAAGAGGGAGAAAATGAGTCAGCGAGTGAAGTTGTGGGCTTTAAAACCAAAACATTAAGCTGAAAATTGTTCAGCCATAGTACAAACACTGGTGAGAGTGATTTCAATATGACTAAATCTCATCTCTTTTTTTTATTTTAACAGGACATCTTGAGCTACAAGGAGGTTTATGCCCAGGGTGAGTTTTCTTTCATGCTGAGTCATGACTCAGCAGCCACCAACTGGATGCTCATTTTGCACTGGAAAGCGTGGCCATTTAACCAACACATGGGACAGATACACAGTCTTTTTTTCCATTTGTCAAAATGTGGGTGTTTTCACTTTGAGGACTGAATCACAGCAAAAGGAGCCATGTTTTCTTCACTCACAGTCACAGTCACAGTCTGATTTTATTCTCTTCAGAGTGAAATTCCACCTACTACAAAATATCTTGTAGCACTGTACTGTAAGGACCTAAACACACATATTGTATGACTTTCGATGTGGTTTTGATGTTGTGAAACATTTGGAATAACACGACTATTTTCGGCTCTTCCCTTTCAGTGCATGAACGTGATTTAGAGGCAGACATTGAGGATGACACCAGTGGAGATGTGAGGAACCTGCTGATATCACTGCTGCAGGTAAAGACTCATTATTTTGACTTTAAGAAACCGTGAAAGACACTTGTAGCATTGGCAGTGACGAGGGAAGCTGCAGTACAAAGAAGCCAGCATGAGTTACAAACACAGTAAGATATTTAGGTGGAGGTGTCAGATCTGAATGGGGGCCATAAAAAGAGAACAATACTTCTCTTCCTGCCATATTGACTGGAAGAATTGTTCTCCATGCTGCCATTCGCCCACTGAGGCATTTGTCACACATCACATCATTGCCTGGCATGCTTCAGCCTCTATGCCATCTCCAGCTTTTCCAGTGCTCCCACCCTTTTCTGCTTCCCGTCTCTTTTCCTTCCCCCAGCAAGAGACGACAAACACACTGTGACTCATGTTCGCCAGCCACGTCTGTCCAGAGAGCTGCAATGGCCCTCAAATGTTTCCCATTAATGATTGTTATCGCAATAAATTCCTGAGATTATTTCTGAAATCCATCTCTTTGACCTTTCCTCTACTTGCTAAATCTTTCCCCTTACTCTCTCTACATGCATCGCCTCCTTTATCCATCCTCTTAAATCTCTGTTCTTCTTTTCTTTTCTTTTCTTCATCTCTCCTGCATCCCTCACTTCCTCTCTATCCCTCTTTTTCTGCAGGCGAGTCGAGACGAGGGCTATGAAGTGGATGAGGATTTAGCCCAACAGGATGCCGCATCTTTGTTCGAGGTACATTCTTTGATGAAATCTCTGCTGCGTAGTTCCTGCAAATTAGAGGCCTTATTCTTAGTTTGCCCTTTAAATAAAACCAATGTTTGCAAGGTAATGGGATCCTGGACTTATTGGATAACTGGCAAATCTCACAAGTACAGATTTTTATTGAATCAGAGCTTGTTTTTTGTAGGACAGTGCTGCTCTGTGGCTTTAATCACAGCACAGGATTAGGGGATCTTTGGCAAAATTTACATCCAAGGTGTGAAGCTTCATGTGTGAAGAGAAATATTTGAAAAAATACAAATGTGGCAAAAACTTGCAAAGTAATAAAGACTCGTGGATAGAGTGCCATGAACTATAATACAGCTGTTCATGGTTCCAAATGATAAATCCTACTGGCTTTGGTGATCTCCTCACTTTTGCTCTGACACAACCGCAGGATTGGCTTCTTTATATTATATGAAATTTCTAGGCAACTACAGGATAGATTGCTTCAGCAGGAATTGTAATCACTTTGAAGACCCTTATATATCTGCTTAATCTATGACTTTCCCATCCTTAAGTAGTAGCCTTCTATGTTTTCAGTTCCAGTTAGCTAATGTTAGCTTGTAACATGCAAAGATGGTGACCTTCTCAAACATTATACCTGCTGAATAGCAGCCTGTCAGCATTGTTGCATGCCCCAGTCACATTATGATATAGTTATAAGGTTTCATAGTCTATCTTGTTCTTTTTATAAGACCTTCTTAACACCTTTTTCAAGTTAATCATGTTTTATTACAATTTGAGTGTTCTCTTCTCTTGGAAATACTAAGACTAATAATGTTTTTTTCCCTTTTTGTGCCTGTCAGGCAGGAGAAGGCAGATTTGGCACCGATGAGTCGACTTTCACCTACATCCTGACACACAGGAACTACATGCAACTTCAGGCCACCTTTAAGGCCTATGAGTCGGTGAGGACTGTGCTTGTTTTTTGCAGGATGATTGCAATCTCTATGTGAACTCATGTTAACTGACTGCCTTACAGCTTTCAGGAACAGACATTTTGGACACCATTGACTCTGAGGCGACAGGAACTCTAAAGGAATGCTACATCACTCTGGGTCGGTTACACATGAACAAGATTGTTTACAAGCTGTGAAATAGCAAATCGAATATCAGCTCTTGTAGCAACACCTGCTGCCTTTACGTGTGTGTTTTTGTGTGTTTTGTAGTCCGGTGTGCCAAGAACCCACAGCTGTATTTCGCCCGACGCCTTAACGCAGCCATGAAGGGAGTGGGCACTGATGAAGATACGCTCATTCGCATCATTGTTGGTCGCTCTGAGGCAAGTCTGTGTGTGTGACTGCACAGCCAAATGTCTAATCATGCTCAGCAACAGCATAAAGACATGATGTTTATGAGCCAGAGAGGAAGAACACCTAAACCGAAATTTTTATATTAAAATATGATACACAAGTAATTTAGGATCTGATAAATAGCCAGTTTAAAGACAAAAACAAAGCAAAGAAAATGGATTTCTCATTGAAGGCAGTGGGGTTTTTTTGTTAATTCACAGGTGGACCTGGAGACAGTGAAGGACATGTACCTGGAGAAATACGATGTCACCCTGAAAGACGCTCTGGATTCAGAGTGTGGCGGAGACTTCAAACGCCTCCTCATTGAGATCCTGCACTGAAATATCTCACCATCTTCCTACAGGCCTTATTTAACCAACGTGACACTGTCTCTCCTCTGTACCCACTCATTCTTCCTCCTTCCTCCTCCTGATCTCTACACTCCTTTTCACTGGTTTCACTCATTCACTTTGTGGATGTCTTTCTTGCTATCGATCTCCCTTCCTACATTTTCTTTCATCTCTCTCAGATCATAGAGACAGGCAGTTCTCTGTGCAGCACGGACCAAAAACTCATTGTTATGTAATCTAATGTTTTACTCATAATGAACTTACATTCATAGTCTTTAAATACACAGTTTTGCCAACAAATGACACTCAACAGAAATCATCTTACTGTTTTTAACCCAAAACACAACAAAGGTGCACTGTTATTTATCGTCTCTTTGACATCATTAGGTCAGCACTGTGCAGCTTATTTTGAATTTGTGCAGCTGAGTATCATCTTGTTGCATTTATTAAATTTATTGGTGTTAGTCCAGTTCTTAATGAACAATCAGCAGCTTCGCATCTATTTTGTGTTCAGCTGTAATTCACCGTTTCAAGTGTATCCCACAGCTGTAAGAGGTGGCTGCTGCTCAGCGTAAACTATGTAGCCTCTTATGTTCGTCACTTCACTCATTTCTTCATCAACCATAAAAGTCACCACTGTTTGCCACAAAGTTGCCTTTCATAAAATGATACTGATGTAACTCCTTTTTTCGCTGCAACACTCAACACTTAAGTGCCGAATTATCACCTTTCATCTCTGATTTTTGGATACACCAGAGCATTCATTTTACATGACTATATTATTACTCTGATGTCAAAAACCTAAACTCTTTAAGAACACGCTCTTGGGTTTTTCTAAAGTCTCATCCCTGAATGCTTTGTGGGATTTTTTAACTCAAACTGTTTGTAGGCTTATTTTTAATTAGAGCTCACATTTACACACTTTTTGAGACAGTAGCTGTTTTTTCCTGTTGCCAATTTCTGATTTTTTCTAAATAGAGATATGGTTCTACATGATAATCGGGTCAAGCTTCAAGATCATTTAGCACAATGATTAATCGTAACAATAGTTTCCTTTATAGCCCCTAAAGTACAATCACTGATAACAGCTTACACTCTCTGCATCCATGTATGGAATTGTATCTAAACTAACTATATTTAAAACTAAACTACAGTAACATAGATTACAATAATATATAGTTGTTGTGTCATATAGCTAATTGATAAACTAAATTATGTGGAAAAAATGTTGTGTTTATATTTAAAGATGTGGCATCTGTACGCAGTAATAATAAACTTAACTCCACCCAGAAAACTGTATATTTTGTTCTTTTTAACACCTGTAGGGGGCAGTATTGTATCAGGGGGAATATTATATGCATCTGCTTTTCAATAAGAAAGTGCATGACATTAAACATAACTAAACGAATAATATATAGAATTTTGTATATTTCTGTTTTTCCTTATTTTTACAACCTGTTTTTTGCTTTAACATACTGCATTATGAACATTGTGATATTCATTCCAAACAAGCTTTTGCTCGCATGTTAAATATGAAGGTTTACTGGGGTTGTAACCATCATGTATAATATAATTAGCTAATTATTGAAAGCCAAGCAAACACTGCTTTTTTACAGCTTCTACCCCAAAACACCCGAGACTTACTAAAGAGCACAGAAACTCTGGGATGCCTCCAAGCAAGTAAAGCAGATACAGGAGAAGAAAAGTTCAAAACAAGTGAGAACTGCTTCCAGATGCACGAACACAGGAGCGAATGATTTCTCACTTTATTTCCCACTGTTAGTTTCTTTTACACAGCTTTCTTCTTGCCTTCTCTCAAATCCTTTCTCTGTACCTCTCTGTTGCCTTGATGAAGGGTTGTTTCAGTATTGAGGGCAAAGTTTGGAGTATACCTGCTCTCTGCACATTCTTGTTTCATTTCTGCAGTCTGTGCACCATATGTAGCCCAGTAGCCCGACCATCCACCTCATTGTTCACTCAGACTCTGGCAGCCAGTCTGTCTCTCTGGCTGACAAGACTGTGAGCACCACACATGTCTGCTGGTATGAGACGAAGGTGGGGAGTGTAGCCTAGATTACATGCAATGCATGGACACAAGTAAAACAAAGCAGTTACCAGACTGATCTGATTATATCTCAATAGAAACAAATAGATAACTGTAGAAAAATACAGGTGAGGAGAGGAAACCTGATTTATGTTTCTGTGTTTAGAAAAGCAAAACTCTCCACACAGGGTAAGAAATATTTGGACCCTCCTCTTGATGGAGAGAAACCGCAATACCCTCCCTCTAATAGCTCTTTTCCCCCTGTTTAACACCACATCTGAAAGAAAAAACTTAACAGAATGTAAATTTCACAGAATTTCAGCAGAATTACACAGCATTTCCTGCTTTTCCATTCATGAGAATCAAATTCAAAACATTCCCTGTGTTTTCACTCTCCTCCTAACTTTTGGAATTTCTTTTAATTTACATGTTGGAACACTTTACTAAAAAGTGGATAAAATAGTCATTGTTTAAAAGTTTATCACAGGGGATGCAATTTTTTCATTGGAAATAATTACAAATATGATCCTTAGCAAAATTTTAACAGCCAACATGTGCATACAAGAAAACCTTGCTGTGCTGAAGACCGACCCACACATACTCGACACACTCATGCAGTCCTTCCCTCCATCTGTAATCCATTATCTGTTATCTTGTGCAAATGTGTTAGGGCAACTAATCCTGCCAGACGGAGCCCCTTTCACTTTACTATGGGGCTCTGACCTTTTTCCTTGAATGTTTATCGTCCTTAAACTGCCATAACTCACCCAAGCAGTCATCCATCAGCCTGGAGTTGGTTTTAGTTTATCTCATCAAATACTTTCTTTCTGTTTGGTTTGACGTTTCATGTCTGCTTATTGTCTTTAATAAGCAGACATGAAGACTAAGGTTGTGCAAAAGATTTAAGTGTAGTTCATAATCTGTGCCGCTCATGCTTTATTCATGTTACCACTCTGGTCAAGCCAGCTTGAACTAGAGAGAATTAGAGGACTGAAGTGGGAAATGGTTGAGTCGGCACTCTTTTGATCCCTGGGACTCTATATAACAGCACCTTCAACACAAACCTGCATATTAATGGCACTAATCCCCTAAAAGTCATGATTTATTGAATAATCTATAGCACACACTAACCTGCAGATCATGACTTCAAAGGCTGAAATAAAAACATCAGCTGGTGTACTGGTTTTCATAAAACCTATGCTCAGGATCATGATATGCTTTTTGATCTGTAGCCAAAGCAGAGCGGCACTCTGGAAAGGAGAAGGGTTGTCGAAGGATGTGCAAAGGAAGGCCACTGTCGGGGTCGACTACCTGGCAGATATAATTTGAACTGCTCAAATTCATGATAAATGACCACTGTTCTTTGATGTGTAACAGGAAACACCTGGCAGCTTCTGCTAAAAGCAAACACATTCATTTTGATCCCCATGTCAGTGAATGCAGCACAAACAAAAAATGTGACAATAAGACTGATATATACAAGATTATCAGTGTCTAAATGTTATACGGGAGGTTCAGAATGCCTAGTGTGTGATGTAGTTTATCTTGATTGTAGACCTGAGGCACATTAAAAAAGTATAAGCAAGAAAAAATTAGTATGTCTCTCAAAAATGTTTGTAATAACTGGCTTTGTATACTTACCTTGCAAAAGCACACACAACAAACATCTGTGTCCTAAACTTCTTTACGCGCAGTGGTAAGCATGCTAACAAAACACGCTGATAATGATAAAACCCGCTAACAATGGTATATGCTGTAATTAAACAGCAGTAACAGTAACACAAGTATAAGAGTCATAAAATGAGTCAAGTTACTATAGAAAGTCAGTTATACAGCGATATCACTTAAGTTTGCTAACAATAGTGAATGTTAGCCACCATACAGCAAACTGGACAAATGACATTATTAGCCTGGGTCAAAAAAACTTCATTCCGTGTCGCACCAAGCATCCTTACACAAAGGCAGCAGGCAAAACATTTTCATTTTATTTTATTGTATTTAGCCTTATGCAAAACATCAAATATACACCTTATTACATTTTAAGCAAACAGTAACTATATCTTAAAATAGCATGCTGTGTCTTCAGAACAGTTTAATGTCAAAAGGGCCTTGGTTAACACATGACTCTCTTGAATGTCCATTATATGCAGAAAGTGATCATTAAACAAGGCATGCAGTTTATATTCACATTAGAAAATGGCGACTAACATGAAACACATGGTCTTAAAAACCACAGTCCTGAATAAAACCAGCACCAGCGATTTGCTTTTATTGACAGCTAAAATATTCTGCAGTCACAGTGGGAATGATCTGAAGTTCTTTGGTGTCATCAAAGTAATTGAATACATAAATAACAGATGGACAAGTACAGCACATGGAATTCCTGAACATAGAAAAAGCAGAAAAATCCAGCCTGAGAATAACTGTCTCAATAGACTTCCGTAGTCAAACTCTTTCTAATGAACCCCATACGACCTAATTCTGGAAAAAGTATTTACAGTAGTCAATGGCGAGAGAGGAGAAACTTTTAACCCCTTTGGTTTGTGTTCATCAATTTAAAAAATAATTTTGCAAATCAATAAAGTTGGTTGTAAAGATAGTAAAGTACTTTAGCTGCATGCAAAATCACTCGAACTATATTCATCCTCAAAAATTTATGTCACCAACACCAATATGGCTGCTACCTCAGCACATTCACTTTGTTCTTTCAGATTGAAGAAACAGGTATAAAAGGCATATATAGTATCACAAGTCCGGCCATATTAAGAGCTGAAGCCATGCAAAAAGAGAGTAAGTTGGCTCAATCATTGACTGTTATCATAATTTTACTTGAGTAACTTTTGAATGTGTCTTTCTAAATACAAAATGTCAAAGTTTTACATCTCAACAGTTCAAGATAAATTACATCTTTGTTGACTTGCAAAATTATCTTTTGAGCTTATACACATCACATATATAATTGAAGGAGATGAGATCAAAAAATAATTTGTCTCTCACCGTTGAATGCTCTATATGTTTTTTACAAGATACGGTCCCATTGTGGTTCACTGAAAGGGACAGAACTTAAGCTCTCTATTAGAGGCTGAACAAAGGTTTCTGGAACCATTGTTTGCCATCTATATCTAAATCTATATATATATATATCTAAATATATAGATATAGATATATATATATATACACACACACACACACAATGACTGATGCATAATGCTACATTTTTAAGTAAAAGTCCATTATTGAGCTTTAAAATGTTTTTTACAAAAGTCAGTTTAGCTGTAGGTTACTTAATACATAATCAAGCAGTGTAAATAAGAGGGTCAGTACCATTCTCAAATCTGCCCAATAAAAATTACTCCACAGCTGAAGATGGCTACATTAGCTTATTTCAAATGAGCGTATGTTAAAAAGGGCAAGTTGAAACAGCTAGCCAGACAAAAAACACATCTTGTTGCTTTTCTGATTTGCCTTTTTTAGCATAAACAAAGAAGATATAATAATCTTTAGGGAGCTTTTAAGGTGCCAGTAGATGTTATTTGTTACCTTTGGTCAAAGTCGGACTAGCTGTTTCCCCCTACTTCCAGTCCTCATGCTAAACTAAGCAAAGGTAGCAGACCTGCTGTGGCTACATATTTAACAGACAGATAGCAGAGTTGCATTGATCCTCTAACCCCCCCTCAAGAAAGTGTCTTTCTGTTCTTGAAAAACAAACCAATGAAAAAACACCAACATATGAATGGCTTAACATCTGCTGAACTCAAATAAAGAAACAATGAACAAATTTAGTCTGTCTTATGTTATGCGGCCACCCAGAAGATTGACACTCCACTTCCTGTGTGGTGGCTGATCTGGTTGACCCGTCCACGTACACAGTCCAGTGTGAAGAACACAGCTGTGCCGTTATGAACCTGGAAGGACGCCCGCAAGCTCACTGTTGCCCAGTGGCTGCCCTCAGGCATCTGACCACCCACCTGCTGGGCCAGAGGGACATGACGTGCTCCCTCTGCCTCCCTGCCTCTTCCTGACCTCTCTGAATCACTTCGCTTTAACAGATTCACCTTGAGCAGGTTACAGGAGTGAATGAGTTTGAGATCCAGAGCCACACTGGCCGTGCCACTCTCCCTGAACACAAAATCTCGTTTCTGATCCACACCTCCTCTCCCTAGCAGTCCCATCTGGGACACCTGTGCGCTGGTCTGGTGGAAGGACAGAGGCTTGTTACGAACGGCTCCTGAGGGAAGGCCGCTGTGAGCCACGGAGGCAGACAGAGAGGAAGAGATAGCAGCAGGGACCCAAACCAAGCTGAGGGTACTGATGCCTGTCTCATCGCCAAAGAAACGAACATTGCACTGAGCAGGAGAGAGGATCTCAAAGGCCAGTGTGTTCCCAGGGCCAACTTCAGCCGCTCCAGACAGAGATATGGATGTATCTCGATAGTGGACGCCTGGTTTGAAGGTACGACACAGCTCCATACCGGTTCCGTTGTGGTTGAGGTACGCCAACACTTGGAAGCCCTCACTCACACACGCCTGACCCATGGAGTAAAGCGCCTGCTGGAATACAAATCGCACCGTGCCCCTTTCAGCAAAACGGATCCCACGGCCGTCGTGAGTCAGACCCACCACATAAGGGTCAGAGGTGGAGGTGGTGCGGAAGACAGGACGATAGCTTGTGTGGTAGTGTGCCGACACCATGGCCTGTGCCGTCATGGCAACTGCCCCAGTGTCATGAGAGAGCCAGAAGAAACTGAGCGGGGCTGCTGAAGGGTTGTAGAGCTGCAGGCCTTCACTGCTTTGGTTACAGTGGTGACTGGCACTTCGCAGGAAGAGGGAGATCACGTGACCTGGGGCGACCTCTGCTACGCCACTGATGCTGGCGCTCTGTAGTGACCTTCCCTCCTGCTGCTCGATCCTTACGCCGCTGAGGTCACGACCTTCAGACCCATCCGTGTTGTTCATACGCAGACACACCTGGACGAAACTGCGACAGCCATGGCTCACTGAGAGATTCTCATCCAACCAGACCAGACCGTGCTGCCTGAGCACCAGGCGCCCGTCTTCAGCTGACACCAGACCTGCATCGCCTCTTCCCTGGATGTGAAGCTGCACACTTGGGAAGGCGTGAGGCAGGATGTGGCCTTTTGCACCAGATAGACTCACATCTCCAGCCCAGGAAAGAGAGAGGGCGCTTTCATCATTATCATCATCAGCAGTAGCAGAAGCAGCAGCAGCAGCAGGGCCTGAGCAGATGGCATCTGTGGTGAAGGTACAAGGTGAAGTCATGGGCTCCCCGTCACACTCATTGCAGGCCTGACACTCATCCATGTCTGAGTTGTAGAAGTAGCCGTGGCCGCACATTCCTGAGTTGGCGTCATGCTCTGTCATGCCCTGACACCTGAATCCACCTGACGGTAGGATTAAAAAAGAGCAGAGGGTTAGTTTCAAACTAATTTTGATTTTAAAGAGCCAGATGGTCTCTAAAACAATCAATGGCAATGTGTTGGCAATTATAAATTTTGTTTTTTTACAGTTATTCTTTTAAAATTAGACGTTTTATCAAAATCAGGCAGTAGTGCCCAAGTTTTTCAGTTATTTGTGTTACCTGGAGTGTTGAGGCACTTCTGTTGATCTCCACACAGATCAGTTATTTCAAGGCATTCATCTCTGTCCTGTGATAAAAAATAAAGTGATGCTTAAATCAGTTTCAAAGCAGCCAAATAAAACCTGACTTTTTGTAAAATAATATTACTTGAATGTGAAACAGACTTCTCATAGTGGAAAACACACACAAACATACTCCGTAGTTTTAGTCGGGATCTTTCGGTTTTGCTTTGATTTTCCAGCCAGCAGTTTTACTGTTTTGGTCCAACCTCATTGCTCTCATATCATATTTTATCAGCAGCAGAAGGCAGCATTTTCACAGCAAATAAAGTTTCTAGTGGAGCATTTAACAAATAAAGAGCAACAGATTTCCCTCAGGGGTTGGTGGTGACCCAAAACAGAGATAAAAAAAGAGAAGACTTGAGACTTTTCTAATAATGTATATGCCCTGTTTATGTCCATGTATGATGACAGAAGTGCTGACCTGGCAGATTCTGTCTGCGTGGAGTGAACACTGTGCGACCAGGAAGAAGCCAGCAGGACAGATGGTACATTTCTCACAGCGAGGATGACCACTGCTGAAGCCGCAGTACTCGTCAGGACCGCAACTCCCACAAGCCAACAGGGAACGACCCACCTGATGTCATCAAACATGTACACATGATGATCAGAGATGAACTGAGCATCACAGTCAGGTTCACACATCATACATAGACAGTAATAGAGTAGCTAAGCAGAAGAGAGCAGACCCCTTTTTTTCTTGTCCATTTAAGACATATGTATTTATCTAAAAGGAGGAGCACTTAACAGGCAGTATGGCTCATTTAAGTGAACAGTATATTATAATACTGGACCGCAATTATTGATGCTTTAGTGTGAATATCATGTTAATATGCAAAAAGCTAACATATTCACAGTATAGAAAATAACATTCCTGCAGGCAATGACTGGAATCAAAATTTAGCTCATTTATTTAGCTGTTTTATTTGGTAATGAGTAACTTTTACTGTGGTGCTTTTACTCAAAAGTGAGTGAGGCCTCCTGAGATGAAAACATCTGGTACTGGACTGTAAGGTTGTTTTGTTTTACACGCTGTGTTCTTAACATGCTTGTACTTCCTTGATTTACAGGTTCAGTCTGCAGCTCACCTCCATCACACTGGCCTCCATGTCTACCTTATGCAGAGACAGAGCCTGCTGTGCTTGGTGGGCTCTGACCTGCCCACTCAAGGCTTCCATATGACTGTCTAGCTCCCCCTGGAGGTTCTGGAAAGAAGTTTGTTTGATGCTTTCCATCAATATGTTGTACTGGGCTTTCACCTGGAAGTTAGAAAATGAAAGAAATAATATATTTAATGTGATTGCAATAATAATGTCACGACTGTGATGTAATGATATAAACTGTACAATTATGATGTATTCTGTAAAGTCAACAATCTGCATCATCTAACAAAGATAGAAAAGGTGTTTTCAGTCCATCTCATCTAAGTTAATAGTTAATGTTTCTCTAATCACACCAATAGTTGACACATCAGTCTTCATTATAGTCATCTTACTTGTTCCATCTGATCATGCATCCTCCTCTGTTGCTCCAGTATTT
Source organism: Acanthurus tractus (assembly GCA_029783725.1). Taxonomy (NCBI): domain Eukaryota; kingdom Metazoa; phylum Chordata; class Actinopteri; order Acanthuriformes; family Acanthuridae; genus Acanthurus; species Acanthurus tractus. The sequence goes on from JAQNCA010000004.1 coordinate 5,908,005, forward strand.
CTCGCTGCTGGTTAACCAGCGCCCCCTGCTGTTCGCTGAGGAGCCGCTGCAGCTCCCTGACCTCGTCCTGCTGTCCCCTGAGGGCCTCAACCAGCTTCTCCTGGCTCTTAGAAAGCTGCAGCTGCAGCACAAGAGCGTCCTCAGAGGGAAGCTCATTGGTACCTGAGACAAAATTATTCAGCAGTTCAAGTCATTATTATTTTCTTAATGAAAAGCCGCAGTTTGAATATGATTATTTAGTATTTTATTTATTCTAATTTTGTAGATAATCACTGATACTGACCTGGTTTCATGTCACATGACAGCTGTATCCACGCACCACGCTCCGACCCAAAGTCTGAAAGCTCACCCATAAACTGTGCGGCTCTGTCCGTCACATGAACCGGTGACGAGTCTCCTCCGTGCGCACTGCAGCCGTCTCCGACGCACGGCTTCGGCTTACTGCGCATCCGTACGGGAAGTTTACATCCAATCCCTTTACACTCGCGTGATGCACTGTCATCACTTGACGGGTGATGAGAGACCGTGGTCGGACAGGTACCACCCGCGCATCCTGGGTGGAACACCTCCGCCGTGATGGTCCTCGGGTTGGTCCTCCTGGTGCCATCCGTTCCCGCGTGCTGAGCAAAGCCTCCCGGCTGAGGTTGAATGATGGTGTACGGTGCTAACGGCGCACTCTGGGCTTGGTGATGACTGAAATGAGAATCCTGTTGGTAGCTTGGGTAGACTTGTCCTGGTCTGGATTGAAAATCCCGTCGGGACGCTCCTGCCTCCGCCTGTCCCTGGCAGTGCGCACCGTCGCATGGTCTTCTCCAGTCCTGTCCAGGAAAGCAGCGCGTCCCCCGGCAGGTTTTAGTTACACTCTCTGCTCCACTGAATATGGAAATCAGACAGAGTAAAAACATAGTTGAGACACGTGCCATGTTGCAATGCTGAAAGGTAAAAAAGTGGAAACACGCCAAGAATAAATGGTTTCCGTTTTTGCGCATCAGTCCTTCAGCTCTGTAGATCTGATCTGATCATCTCTTTGAGAAAAGAAAATTCCTTAGATTAGTGATTGTCCATACGTGTAACTGCCAATTAATCTGGAGCAAGTGACTGCACAGACATTCAGCTTGTCTCCATTGCGCGCACTGCGGTTTCTGCCCCCTTTGCCCCTTTTGGAGATAGCTACGTCTAGCCCACATGTGGCGCTCACTGCCTCCTAATTGGCAACAGGCTTTGCTCCTAGTCTTAAATTAACCCGTAGCTTTCCCGGACATACCACTCTGCCGAGTCACCCCTCTCTCATTGAAGCTGTGCATGTGGTCGATAGGCATGTTTGGACTATTTGAATGTTATTTTTATTATTACACTCTGGTGGGATTGAAAGAATAAATTCCTCACCAATTTAATAAGCACTGAACTAAATGGCAAACTCCAAAATGGTCCAAGATTTATTTTACAGTGTTTTTCACATGTAACTACACGATCCAAAAGCCAAATGGTTCCTTCTTTTTCTTCCCTTTTTTACAATTCATTTTGATGACAGGAGAAGCCCAGTGGGTTTTTTAATAGGCCTCCATAGACAGAATTAAAATCTGTGCTTTACGTGTCCTCAAAGCTTTGATTTCTTCTGTAGCAGTGAATTATAGTGCAGTGGCAGGACTTTAAAACACAACCCTGTGATATTGTAAGATGAAACTGAAACTGCCTCTCCTGTAAAATCAACTTCAGTAAAGTTTATTCCCACTCTCATTTCCTTTCCCTGACCCAACATGGCTTTGATTAAAGCTTTAACCCACATTAGAAACACTCAAATGTTTCCCCCCCTTTTGTCATTTGAGTGGCAAAATGGAACTCACTCACTCACACACACACACACACACACACTTTGTAAGCAGGTCAGCAGGCTACATAAATCCTCCACCTTTTAGCAAAAGTTTGTTATGAATTGTTCAGAAATGCTTATAAATAGTCACTTGATGAATATATTCAGGTGGTAAATTTAGTCAACTGTTTCTTTCAGCAAAGGCTCAAACGGCACACAAGTGTGCACACACACATGCACACACGCA
>JAQNCA010000004.1:5910161-5940076 GCA_029783725.1 Acanthurus tractus
GCGACAGCAGGCTTAGACACTTAGACATAGTTACTAATTTACTCTTGAGACCACAGGACTGCCATCACCTCATCACAGACAGTGAGAACTTCATGAGGTAGTTCATTAGTTTGTACTTCTGTTTTGTACCATGAGACTTCACACATTTCTTTCAATGTCCGCACTTTGCAACTCGCAGTGATGCTATCATTGTCGCTATCTCGTGCTAACTTCTGGGAAAACACTGCGATGACACACCACCCCCGTTATTTCCGACAACACAGTAAACCCTTTATGTATTGAAAATCATATATTTGTATTTATTTGATATAAAAATGGCACCAGAACACAGCGCACAACAAATAAAAATTAATGAATATTCAACTCAGAGGTGTTTCTGTTATTTAGTCCACTCTGGCTGATGAAGATGCCAGTTTCCCACAAAACAATTTAAAAGCAACACAAACTGCAACAACTCCAAATTGGGAAAAGTGATGAATAAACACTTCTGTAAAACAGTTTCACAGAAACTGATCATACAACCATCATGGCGAGAAGATTTAATGCAGAACTGTTACATTAGACTGAATTATAGACAAATACACCTAATAAATTAGTGACTGAGTGTTTATGCAGCAGCTTTTTCTTAATTACTAATTATATATAAATCTTTATATTTGCAAACATACTTTGACTAATATGATCATCTGAGTGTTCAAGCTGCTTTCTCCAAAACACAAGCAGTTATGCATTATTTGAGCCAGTTATGTATTTACACTGTAGTTTTTTTTGTTACATTTATATTTCAACAATCTTTTTTTTCTTTATTTTCCAGTTCATTTAAACTGAGTCCCTTTCATTACCAGAACTGCACTTTTATCTGAGTAATGCTGTTTCTTTCGTCAAACCCAGTAAATGGTTACTCAGTTTTAAACTGCATTACCTCAACTGACCCATGTGTTTAAAGGCCCCAGAAACCCACACAGGTGTTTCCACTTAAGCTGATTGATTAAACCTCGTTATGGAAAGGCTGGTTTGTGTAGAGCAGCTTCAACAACAGGACAACGCTAAGTGCTTTAAATTAGGCATGTACATGGAAGTCATACAGGATATAACAGAAACATTATGAGCATTCGTAAGATTCAAAGAGTAAAATAAAACAGAGCATAAAAAAGCTAAGGTAATTAAAACATAAAAAAGGAGAGTAAGAATTAGCAAGATATGAACAAATAGTCCTAAATTTATTTAAAAAGATAAGCAAGAGCAAAGAGAAGAGTTTTAAACCACAAATGAAAAGAACTGAGAGTTAGAGCAGATCCTGTACTCGCTCTCAAATTTGTAATACCAATACATTCAAATGCAACAAAACTTATAAGAAAGGAAAAGATCACTCAGCTATGTTCTGTGTGAAAGCACTTTGCAGAGGTATAATTATGCAGAAGTACCTGTGTGAGGCTCTACATTGAACATTGAGGACTACAAGAAATGAAGAGAAGACCCAAGTATATCATAGTTATCATTAGCTGCAGCACTTTACCACAGACACTTAACAGAATTAGAAAAGTAAACCTCACTTAGCGGCTAAGTCTACTTCCTGATTTCACAGGAACTTCAGATAATATGTGCAGGGGCAGTTCATGCAACGTCACTTTTACGAGTGGTTACTTAAAAACTGACCTGTGAGTGTTTTATGAGCTGCAGCGTGTGAAAGAGGCAGAAGAGGTAAGAATGCAGAGCATTTAAATTTGATAGTAAATGTCTTTTTTAAGCTGATTAAAAGTGATGTGTGTGTATTTTGGCAACTGTATAGTAAATCAGTAAAATACAAATCTGCTATTGACACATCTGGAATGATTGTGCAAAACCTATAAATATTCCTCCCCTCTGGTAGTCTTTTGAAGAGTTAAATAGTTGAGCTGCCACATCAGCTTTTGTGTACTGCAAACACATGCCTTCACAGAGCAGCCAATGGACACTTGTGCAACTAATTAGAAAACAGTAAGAAGCTCTCCACCGCAAGAAAAGAGAAAAACATGTTGGTTTACTGTCAGCAGGCACTGCTCTCTGAGTCCCTTCATGCGTTATAAGTCTCAATAAATCGCTTTTTTTGTACCCAGGCTTTGGCTCTGGCAGCCTTGTAGCCTGTCTGTCTGTCTGTCCTCTGGCGGCTCCTCGCTCTGTTGATGTGAGAGACCACAGTGCAAGGCAGCAGCAACAATCTGACATGCCTGATGAGTGCATGGAATTCCTAAACAAATGTGGTTTTGTAATGTATGTCTAGATGAACACATGCCCGGGACTGCAAATGCAATATCAGTGACAAGTACTAGTGTTTAATATTTTAAAAACACACACACCTGTGTCTTCATATATTAGTGGGAAGTTACGGAAACAGAAGTAAGGACTGACTCTAACATGTGGGAGGCAGAAGTCCTGAGGGGTCACAAAGGTAGAGTTCACTTTCTTGATCCCAAACTTTCACTTTCATATGGAAACAATACTTAGTTCAATACCATCCTCTCCCCTCTTCCTCTTCAGCCTAATTACAGTTTAATGGATGGTCTGTTTACTGTTGAGCATAAACACAGAATGAGACTGAACAGCACAGGCAGGACTGTGTACTGTATTTCACTCTGTTTGTTCAAATGCACATAAGTCTGGATGTGTGTATATACATTGTATAGAGTGTATGTGTATGTATGTGGTGCAGAGAGCATTAAAGAGCGGGACAGAGCCTCTAAATTTATGAATGTCTCAAACAACACATATGAGTTTGGTATACAGAACAGAATATGCACCATGCGTACCTCGAGCTGCAGCTTTAATGTATAAAATATATCATTGTAAAGTTAAACAAAGCAAAACAGATGTCTGCTGTAATTGTCACATATTTTGACTCAACATGACTTTCACAGATAACCCAGTATTTTACACTTTGATAGTCTGCTGGAAAAGGTGCATATAAAAAAGGTTGTTAGCTGTCACAGTTGAGAAATTGTCCTCACAAGTATTAGGAATAATAAAACAGCCTAAAAAAGGAAATAAAAGAGAATTCAGATTAACAGTGATTTACATATTTGCATTTGAAAGACGATGCTTCCAGTGAGGGACCCATGGAGAGTTACAATTGCCCTTGAAACTACAGAGTGTTTTAGCATCCTTTAGCTTATTGTTTTGATTGTACAGCCTGCAACTCTTACACGCTGCTTACAAACTGGTGCGCCAATGCATATGACATGGGAAGTCTTGTTAATGACTTGCTCGGTGTTCAAGTGGTTACATCAAGAGAACACCATTGCTAGTATTATTGTCATCATTGGCGCCTTGAGGCCAATGCAGCTTGTAGTTTAGCTAGCTAGCGGGTAGCTGGCATAATAAAGGAAACTGGCATGACGGAGGGGAGAGAGTGGGCTGTTTGAAATATCAACATTATATGCAAATAAATTATTACATTACTTACCATACACTGAGAGCGGATTTACCTCCTGGCCTCCACCATTTCTAAAAATGTCTTTACCACACGAGAGATTTCTGTTCCAAAGAATGGCACAGGTAGGGGGTGTTCATTTGGACTCTTTTCATGTAAACACAACCCTATTTGAAAGCACCATTACTTCACTCTCCCTCCTCTCATAAAGCCATTTTTAACAGCAGCAAACAGCTGTTTTCAGAGAAAAAGCTCTGATAAAACCCTTGACACTGCACCAAAGGTCTCTTGTATTCTTATAAGTTTACAGAGACTAAGACAGAGCTAAGAGGACACTGAATATTAAAGTTACACTGTCAGCTGGATATGTAAACTAACAATACTATGCTCACATTTCCAAAGTTGACAAAGCTGTGTTTACAGCATGTTCCCGCTTCCTCCAAGTGGCCAAAAATCAGTTAATGAAGATGTAACAAGAAAACAGGAAATGAAGTTTGGCTCCACAGACTGAGACGTACTAACAACCTATTGCTTGAATGCAGATTTATTGAATTTAAAGGTCACGGGGGGTTGGAGCCTTTCCCAGCATTCACTGAGCGCAGAGCAAACTGAACACAGATATATGAAGTGCAATGTGGTTAATAAATGAGAGAGTTACTCTTTAAAACACAACCGACAACTTACGACACACAAAAAAGAAAACAAAGCAAACAAATATCACAATAGTTAAAATGAATGACAATGTAAAATCCATGACACAGTCAGTCTGCTGTGTAGAATTTGTTAGTCTGACAGCTGTTCATGTTTGCTTCCAACTAAATTGTTAGTTGTCGGACTGCACAATGTCCACCTTGCATGTGATATGCTACGTTAAATTAAGTGTCATCGTGCAGAGAAGAAAAAGATGACAATCAGTAAAACCTGCAATGTTACAATCTTACCACCAACACCGTCTCTGTCTTTCCTGTTTCCTCCAGCTATCAGTGCTGTTTCTGGTCTCCATACACGCTGCTGTGGCTTTACAGTGTCTATTGTTAATGATAACCGCACACTGCAACGGTCTCAAAGAGTTGGCAAGAAGCACACAGCTCATTCCTTAGTTTGCTCCATATGTGAGATGTATTTTTGACCCTAAAGCTGGCAAGTTGCCCCCTTCATATGGACAAACCCAGACGCTGAGTTCTCGAGAGTTTAGCCTGATTAAAATCCTGGATCTAAAAGAAACGTTTTTTTCAAAAATTTTAGGTTAATGCAAAAAATGTGGTGTGCTTTGGCTCAAGCTATCACTCTTAACTCAGTGATTACTTAGTGAATTAAGCTCATAACACCTGCAGAGGACATTTTAGATTGTGCTAAATGTATTGTTGCTTTCTGGATAACAAAGGAAAAAGTGAACAGTCTTCAAATTAAAATATTTTCACATGAAACTTCATTCTTTTTGCCATCACTTTACATCATGTCTTTGAGCGAAAAGAAGCAAAGGAATAACTAGTAAATGTGTTTTCATGTTGCGGTTTGTGTTAAATTTTTTCTAAACTGTGTATACTGTGAGTGAATGGTGACCTAAATAACGCTGAGGAGGTTTTGAATCAAGTCTTCTGAGGTATGTTTGTTTTCTTCACCTGTGACAGAGTTGGGTGAGCTCTGCATTCTCCAACCTCCTCCTCCTCCTCCTCCTCCTCCTCCTCCTCCTCCTCGCTCTTCATAGTTAATTGAAGATGACAACCATTTGTTTGCTGGATGTTGATAAAAGCAACTCGTGTGACATCATGACCAGAGCAACATGGAATCCATTTTAACCTGCCATACACACACGACGCATGTGTCACTTTGCGGGGTCACAGCAATGATGATGCTTGTGACTTTGAACATGTTGGGGAAAAGAGATCAAATTTCTGTTTTATTCCGCTCAGTGATCAAGCGCTCTTTGTATGCTGTTTATCTGTTTTTACAGCCATGACAGACATATCCAAATTGTGTATGCATGCAAGTGTCTCAGAGTGTTTGGATCTTCATACCACAAAAATGTCTGGTGCAGGCCTTGTGCTTGGCTTCAAAAGATTAGCACGATCTGGTGCTGGTAGAAACTGAATTCAAAGTGAAGTGAAATATTTGGACGTTTTCGCTTCCTGATGATACTGCTGTAGTCTCAGGTGATCTACTCTGTGCACTGCGTTTAATCTCTGTGCTGCTGAATGCATCTGAAGTGTTTTGTTTTTCCTTTCCCAGATGGAGGACATAGATGCCATGTTCAGTCACCTGATTGGAGAGATGGATCATCTCTCTCAGGTGAGTTGTGAGCTATTAGCTATAAGCTAAATGCAAAACTTACCAATATGCTATCAATGACGATGCTAACATGCTAAAGTTTAGCAGTTTAATTCTTGACAGATTCTCTGCTGTAGCTTTATTTCCTTATCACTGCCACACACAAAGTACTGATGGCTGATGGCAATGTCGTTAGTTTTGTAGGTATTTGGTCAACCAAAGTATTGGGCACATTGAAATTTTGACCTACTGATGCAACAATGAAAAGTAGAGGGACCACCCTGATCATTACATGTATTTTATGTGTATATGTATTTTCTAGGGGATAGGATTTATGTGAGAAGGATCATAAAAACATTTCCCTCAAAACCCCAAACTGCTAAACTTCTTCTCATAGTAGAGGAAAAATCAGGGGATCAGTTAAGTCTTAGGGATTCATCTCTGAGAACAATGAATGGTTGCACCAAATGGCAGCCAAATAATTGTTGAAACATTTCAGTCTGCACTGAAATGGTGGACCAACTCACCGCCTATGCTGTCCTTGGAGCCACGCCACCAATGTAGCTAAAAATATACTGAACAACATGTCCCATATTATCAAATATCTTTGGTTACATTCTTTCTTAAAACATGACCAGATGAGCTGAGACTCTTACGCTCCCTGACTGTTCCCGTCAGTGCTTTTGAAGTAGAAACAGGTTAAAAGAGGTGAATTTGACAAATCACTTGATGTTTATCCTCCAAATCTGGACATTATCTTATTACACATGGCAGTCTTTGCCATCAGAGAGAGAAATTTAAGGTGATGCTCAGATGTGAAGTCATTGCGATGGATTGGACCATGGGCGATCGCTGCAGATTCCCTTGAGCGCACATAAGCTGCTTGTCATATGACTGCTGCATGCCAACAAAAACATTACACACTTCTTACTGATGCAACCTCAGCCTGGGGCCCAAGTCATGATTACCCATTGAAAATACCTCCATATAAGCCAAATGAGCACAACCCTAAGAGCCGGCTCAATGGTAAACATTACATCAGACATACTAGAAAATGGCTCTATATGTTACTCTGGCATGGTTCCTCTTGGAGGCCATTGCTGTAATAAACACAACACCAAATTCTGTTGTTAGAGTCAGAGAAAAGCATTTTGATAAAGCAAATGAACCTGAATAACAAAGTTTTTTAAAATAATTGCACTTATTGCCTTGATTGGGTCAATTCTCTGCATTGGAACCAGACGGCTACAAGGGAGGATTTTTTCTTGACCTATAGTTTTTGGAGGTGTCAGTTAAGCAGCAGCTCCAGCATGAAAACATGTGTTTTCAGACACAGTCGTCGGGGCTGAACTGCATGTTGAAAGACATCATTTTGTTTAGAGGATGGCCGACTGCCCGGCTTGTTTATAGAATATGATTGACAATGTCAAGACTTTTGTTGATGGTTAATTATTGCAGTTTGTGTATCAGTCATTTTCTTTGTTAAAATCCATTTTTTTTATTATGACACAGATTCACCAGTCTGGATGTATACGGCTTGTTTGAAACTAAGAAAGAAAGATTGTAACATCACAATTTTGACAAAGCAGTTTTTCCTAATGAACTGACATAAGATTTATTATCTATGCATAATGTAAGCTGAGTGCAATGTGGTCTCAATTATTGTTACAGCTTGATAAATGAGTGAATTGTTGTTCATTGATGAATAACAGGCTCATGTAACATGATTAAACAGGTCAGAGCAGTTCAAGGATGCATTTACTTGCCCCGCTTTGATTTTTGAGGCTGCTCCTTAATTAGGATTTAATTAAGTTATCTAAAACTACAAACAAAAAGTGTGTGTAAAACACATTTTAAAACTTAGATTAAACTCATTTTTTTGCAATATGCACCTGTCTTGTATGTGTGTGCACAAGACAGTGGGGCCCCTGTGTGTGAGATATTGCTTGTTCCCATCACATGACTGTGTTGCAGACTTTACAGCCTGCAGAGGAGACTCCAGATATGGATCCTGTGGCCTCACAGAGGGAGAACACCTTCTCCATTGGCTTCGCAGACCTAAACGGTAAGTGCTCTCTCAGATAATGATGCTCTCATGAGAATGAATAAGGGTAGATAAAACTTGTTTTACCAGATGTTCCAGTAGTGTTACACAACCAAGAGTCACACTGCCCTGAGAGTGAGTGTGAAGTAGAGGGACACAAGTGGGGGAGACATGAAGCAGCTTTGCAGGAGATAAGATTTCTGCTGGGAGATGGGGAGGGACGTTTTTTTTTCTCACGCCAGGTTGAGCCGACCTCTAAACACCAGGTGGAGATCATCAGTCTGGGAAATGAAGGATGTTATATTTTGCTTGCCAGGGACTGAACCTGTGACCTCTCGGGTTACTTTTCTAACCTTTAGGCAAAATCTGGGCCCTTATCTCCTTACAGAGTCTCTTCATCAAATGGAGGACAATGACCTAGATGCTCTAGTGGCCGACCTCGGATCAAAATCAAACACCAGCAGTGGTACGGACAGTCAAACTGCAACATCAGCCATGGCTCAGGAATCTCAGCCTGCCAATGTCCTTTCTCCACCATCCAACACGGCTGAATCCACTAGAGTTCTGCAGATGGTAATCCTGAATCACTGATCATAAAGATTAAGTTACAGTTTCATGGCAAATGATTACTATCCTCATTTTATGCTCCCAGCTCCAAGCCCAGACAAAGGCAGACAAAATTAAACTGGCTCTGGAGAAGCTGAAGGAAGCCAGAGTGAGGAAGGTAAAAAAAAAAAACAGCTGATTTTTCGTGTCTTTACTGACCATGCAGCCACACAGTTAAAGTAACCGAGCTCCAAACCTCTCCCAGTTGATAGTTAAGGTGCTGATGAGTGACGGCAGCTCCAAGATTCTGATGGTGGATGAGAGGCAGACGGTCCGGGAGGTTTTGGACAAGCTGTTCGAGAAGACACACTGTGACTGCAGCGTCTCCTGGAGCCTGTATGAGACCAACCCTGAGCTGCAGATTGGTGAGTTGAACACACACACACAAACTTTACATGCACTCGAATCTTACATGGGCACGCACATATATACTGTCGTATGTGCAAGAAAACTGCATTAGGTAGTTGGCAAGTAGGACTGCAGATGGAAAAACACATTCATTTCTCTTCATTTCAGAGAGAAACTTTGAGGACCATGAACATTTGGTGGAGGTGCTGTCTGTGTGGCCTCGCCACAGCGAAAACAAAATCTATTTTGAGTCAAGACCTCAGAAGTATGTGATGTTCACAGAGCCTCAGGTGAGTATGAGCATGCAATTTCTTCTCTTAATGACATGTTTTAACACTCAGTAACTTTATTGTTCTTTGCTTTTGTCACCCTGAAGTTATTTTACTTGTGGAAGAAGAAGAAAGCTTATTTTAGTGGGATAAATGAGCAAGCCAAACAACTCCTAGTCAAGGTCAGTTACCGCACTATGCTCACACCTACACATGTTACTGGAACAAGCTGCTGTGTTACGCAAACTTAAAATAGTTCAAATGTATTAAAACCTTTTTTTGCATCCCACACATGCAAATGGTCAGAGCTTTTTTTTTACAACTTTTGGCCTTGTGGTCTGAAGTATCTACATAACTAATGTTTCCTCTTCACTTCTAATCCCAGTTAAAGCTCCTCCCTCTGACCTGTTCACTGATGAACTGGTTTCACTTTGTACCAGTTGTTAGAGTTAGGAAAGCTGAAATCAAACCTCAGGCCTTATTTTACACCCTTGTGTCATCAAAAAAGAAAAACTCTAAGTGTCCTGGCTTGACTACCGACACTTCGTCAAAGGACAGAGAGCCAAATGTTTTTTTCTGGTATCATCTGCAACCCAGCCATTGACTCATGGTCTTATCTAATACCATAAATACAAAGCTCGACCATGCAGTCACAAACTGTACTCCAGCAGCAGCTGTTAACAATGAATATGTCCTATTAATCTTGATTTTCAAAGTTGAAGATATACAATCATAGACAGATACATTACTGTATATTTCAGGATCTTGGACATATTTCATTCAATTGAATCTCTTGTGAAAATGGTTTGTTCTTGTCTTAAGACTCAAGTAATTACACCGTTTGAATTATTTAATTGAGTACAGACAAGACAACAGTCCCTGTTTTTAGTTGATAATGTGGCCTCCTCTTCTGCAAACATCTTCTGTGGAGAACAGCAAGGCTCCATATTAGGCCCTGTATTGATTTTCCTTTTTATGGTTCCTTAGGACTTTTTTTTTTACAAAACATTACATCTTATGCCATTATACAGACAACATTTAGCTGTGTGGGCCATGAACTTTCCAACAGTCCTCACATTGTACACTCACCAATCCTCTTAATTATGTCCTGATTTTTATTTGATTATATTCATTTATATCGTTATCTCATTTCTCTGCAGAGACTTCTGGTCAGTTTTTAATGTGCCCTAAAAATATACGCAGTTGACTTGATGGAAAGTGCGGTTAAACAAATTATTCTTTCTTTCTTTCTTTTCCTGTTTTCTGTGGTCATTTACACTTTGCATGTAAAATATTTTACCCTCTAGGAGCATTTTGGGGGTCCCGCTGTTATTGTTCCTGATCTTGAAGGCATGCTGTACCTAAAGGATGATGGGAAAAAAGTTTGGAGACCTCGGTACTTTGTGCTCAGGGCCTCTGGCATCTACTGTGTACCCAAAGGAAAGACAAAGGTTTGGCAAATCACATCAGGTTTTTTTTGAAAAATAAAAACATTCGACTGCATTTTTCATTTTAAGTAAAAGCATTTCTGCGGTGCACTTTGACGCCAATGCCTTGCTGCTGTAGAGACAACAGGTTGGTGAGAGATTGCATTCAGCAGCCTGTGTGGGTGAAACTGCCTCCCACACAGTAGCCTGGAGAAAATTCTGATGGGCCGTTAAACTGGCAAATATTCAGTTATGATTGTGTTTTATGAGGTGATTTTTGGCACTACATTACTCACATGTCTTTATATCTAATAGCAGCTATGAGATGTTTAAATTTACAACCTGAATTTTCAACACCACTGTAAACATTTGCATTGCTGACCGCTGGTGTCAAGTTTTTCATGCAGACCTTTTAAGGTCAGGGAAAAATAAGAAGAGAAAAAAGGACCAAAGCAACAAGACCTTTTTTTCTGTGTGTTGTGTTTGATGTCTCTCATCTGAACACTGACGCAAAGCAGAGGCTAAAGGCACGAGGAGGAGCCAGAGAGATGAAAATGGACAGTGTGAATTGAGGTTCCTGTGCTGTTAAAATGAAACATGTCTCTCTGTCATTGAGACAGAGCAGAAATACTACGCCCTCAAAACTGCAAAAAATTCCGCCAAGAGGAAGGAAAAGATGTAGGAAAAACTGTGCAGGGCAGATGTGCAAAGTGCCAATAGAGGAAAGCTGCAGGAATCATGACATGAATGAGCAGAGGAAGATCTGGAACAGATAGTTGATTAGGCGGGAAGAGAAAAGAAGCCAAAATCAGACAGAAGCAAAGCACAGCTGATGTTCTACATTACAGCAAAGCTTACATAGGCACAAAAGCTTCGGTTAAAAAATGAAAAAGAGAGGATAAAGGAGCTATGATGATAGAGTAGGCAGAGTTGGAGAGAAAATGGGAGGTGGAAGAAGGCGGCTCCGTTCCAGGAAGTTTCACTATGTGGTTTCCAGAGGAAAACAGCATGTTTGTCAGTGTGGTTTAATGTGTCAACATGATGCGTTTCTGATCAGAATCAAATGAATGTTCTCTCTCTGACACGGAGCTGATTGTTGACATTCTGTAAATATAAAAGACAAATGGCCTCACATTCAATTGTTTTCTTCTGAGAATCCTCTTTAATATTTTTTTCATGTGTTTGTAAACCATCAAGCATTCAAGAGCTTAATTGTGCACAGGACATTTTAAAATTCGCAGGGCAACTTAATCTCAAGAATATATGTGTACATATTGTTCGTATATTGTTAGTTAGTCTTGCATTAAGCGATGAAAATGCTCCAGGTTATAAGTTTTCTTCCTGTCTCTGCCGTTCTCTCTGTCTGCCAGTCTTCCAGCGATCTTGTCTGCTTTGTCCATTTTGAAAAATTCAACATCTATGCCACCAATAACTTCAAACAGAAATACAGAGCCCCCACCAACTTCTGCTTCGTTCTGAAGGTAAGCTCAACATATGTGATCCTCAAAGGTTTTAATGGGGTAAAAGCCTGACAGGGCAGATTTACTGCATGTGATGTCACCCACTGAGTGGATGATGCATGTTTCTTTGATGGACTGTTGAATCGCCTAAAAGATATTTGCCCCATTTATAAGACATAAATATGCATTAACTTAAATAACAAAACCATTGTAAATAAAACAAAATCCGCATTTGTGTCACTGGAGAGAAATATCCTAGTCTGACAGAAAAAGATGGAAAAAGTAAGTTACAGTAAATCACCTGAATTAGTAGAGAAGGTTTTGATTGTGAAACATCCAAAGGAGATACTGAAACAAGATGTCTTTTAAACAGTCTCTGCACAACATTTCCTGAGATGTCTCAGCTTAGGTGTATGTTTAAAGAGAGCTATTTAAAGCACATGAGGGGCCTCTGCAGTATTTTGACACTACAAAATCAAACCACACATGATGGTCAGCACAGATGTTGCACCTTGCTGGTGGCATCTTGTCAGCTAACAGTTTTAATTTAGGCCAGAGGTCTGCCTTAACACAGAGTGGAACAATGAGTAGGCTGCTTGTTGTGTGTGTGTGTGTGTGTTTTAGGTATTATTTCATTTTAGGGGCATGCAGGGTTGTTTCTCAGGTTCTTAGTTCCAAGTTCTACTATTTTAATAAACAGGAATAATGGTGCTCTCATGATCTGGCTTTTAATTACTGGTTTATGGTTTTAAATGTCAAGAGTTATTACCACAGCTTTGATTTCCCATCGCACAAACACAAAAATGTTACCCAGCATGACTAAATGACACTAAATCCACTTAGCGCAGGGTTTTTTCATACTTCACAAGGGTTTGGTTACATCAAACATGAGCATAAACTGAGAAAAAGGCTGAATATGGCAATAGAGCTGCACTCTCACACTAACAGATGTCAAGTTGTCAGCAGACACAAAGAAATTGACAACAAAGTCATGTTTCCAGGAAACAGTGAATAGAAAGAAGAAAAGATAAGACCTCAACTTGTTAAACCCTCTTGACCAGCGAGTGCAATGTGCATTTCTGACAGCCTGTCAGTTAGAAGTATAAGTTCTTCTCATTCATGAGAACCTCAACATAAAAGTACATGTAGTGTAATCTTTGCACTAACTCTGTTGTTTTTAAATACATTTCTAAATAATTCAACCAAAACCACATGAAGGATTTAAATTCTGTCTTTTAATTTGAATGCAGATAATTTTATCAGAAACAGCCACACTCCTGTAAAAGATTAATTTTTGTTTCAGTTTTTAACATTTACAGTGTTGTTCATGTCTAAAGGTCCTCAATGCAGTATGGGCTGCCCCCTGCTGGCTCTTGTTTGTACTGCAAATCTAATACAGGAGAGACTCAGTGTTTGTTACCTGAAGGAACAGAAAGCCTGATTTACTTACAGGGACTCTAAAATATATACAAGATGGTCATTTGTCAGAGAGGCAGGGTCATTGCATTATGGGAAGTGTAGGATGCAGTATTCTTTAAACTTGTCTCACATTACAGACTACAGGTCAGGATCTCTCAATCTGTGCTGCATCAGTTTTCAACATTCCCTGTTTGAAAAGGCTTTTCTCAAGTCCACCAGCCGTATGTAGGTGAAATACTACATCATGAGTGGCCTTCTTTATCACTACTCGTTTCTTTGCATGTTCTCTTTTCCCAGCATCCCTGCATCCAGAAAGAGTCCCACTATATCAAGTACCTGTGCTGTGATGACGAACGCACACTGATGCTTTGGGCCAACTCCATCAGAATAGCTAAGGTCAGATTTAACACTGTAGTGAAAATCACGAGAAAAAAAAATTGAGCAAATTAATTAGAAATGTATTTACAATTTAGCTTTAAAGTCACGAATTTGTGGACATGAATAGAAAATATATCCACATTTCATGTTACAAAGTTATGCAAATGTGTGTGTGTGTTCTGTCTGTGTGTCCAGTATGGGGCTGTCCTGTTTAAGAACTACCAGGCTGCAGTGAAGAGAGCCTCCAGTTTGAAAAATCTCAACTTTGCTGCCCACAAACGTAAGTTTACATGTCTGCATGACCAAGAACAGGATGGGTGAACAAAAATCTCTTGTAAAAGAATGATCCTAAACTTTGGCTTATGAGTGATTGTTTCAGTAAAAGTTGGATTGAGATGCGACGCACAAAAGTTTGGCAAAGCAGATGTTTGTGATTCTCATAAGTGTAGACTGCAGTGACTCCTGCAGGAACATAATAAGCCTGATTTTAAATGTCCCCTGCCAAGTACTGAATTAGCTTCGCTGCTTAGACCCCTAATAATTCTGACACTAGATCAAACTCAAAGGTCCACTGTGGAGGATTTCATGACATTTCATTAGCACTTGTAAGCAAACCGGCCCGACCAAAGTACTACTGCTTTTCAACAACAATAACTGAGCACGTTATTGAAAAGCAGGAATAGTTTAATGATGAAGAAAAGAAAGTTGCCTGCCTAAAAATACATGTGATTTGATTGACTTTACAGACGACTCCAGCGGTAATGTTGTAGACTATCCACACGAGCCTCCACCTGACTTCATCCCTCCTCCTCCTGGACAAAAAAAATAGTGAGACACCGTGCAGATGTCTGACAGACGTCAAACCTGGAGCTCATGGATATATTGGACATTGGTGTCACATACCTGTGTGGCATGAGAAGATATTTTAAAAGTTTTTATTTATTTCCATAAATGTTTGGTTTTGTAATGATATGTATTATATTTTGCTTTTTTTGAAACAAAATTTCTGCAATTTCCCAAATCTTTTTCCCATTCAACAGCTCTACAACACACAAATTGCACACCTGTGTTCATTGTTTCAGTGAACTGTTTATTACAAAAAGGCTGTACATAAACTCAATGAACACATCCTATGTGCAAACTGAGAGGAGAAGACAAATGTTGGATTCTGTCCCCATGAACATTTAAATCACTGATTTCTTCCCCGCCATGTTTCATCATGAAGAAAACACACATCGAAGAAAGGCGCCTTGACCTGTGATGCCCTGAAACGCTGGACGTTAAGTGGTAAACATTACAAAGTTCTGCACATCAGTGGTTGTCTCATGATTTCATTATGAAAAAAGTATAAATTAATCCTTCTCATGCAAACTGCCAGCGAACCCTTCTCAGCAGTCTCTGACACAAAAACAAGTTGATGCAAAGCTAGAAATACATTAGGTAGAAAAAGTTCTCACATAAAAATGACCAAATAATGGAAAAAAATACCATCCAGAATGGGACGTAGTGACAAATCATTCACTGTGATGACGTTTAGATGCTCTCATGCACAGAGGCTGAATGAATACTGAGTCATCTTCTGTGTGGAAACCTGTAAATCTCCTCTGGATCACATTCCTGTCAAAACATGGGAAAGTTTGTATCCATTTCAAAATAAAAGTCACAGTTCAATGCCCACTCTTCCCGAAGTAAACATGATTATGTTTGTTTATGTGGCTTGTTACAAACATGTATGTTGAGGTAAACATTAGCTTCAATGACACTTGACAGCGGGGTTTACTTGCACTGACAATCACTTTTAACTTTGTAAGAGCAGGCATCTTATTTTGTAAAAAGCAGTAGAAATCAGAGAAGTCTTCACAGCAGCAATGTTTTTAAGAATGAAATTCATTCCTTCGCTGCAGCCAGCAGGTGTCATTGATATGCAGCACAGACTTTTATCTGTGTGTTGAACAGACAAAAACACACTGCAGGCAGCAGACTGAACCTCGCCGAAGCACATTACTGCTGATTTGCCTACATTCACTAACATGCAGAAGTGACTGAGGATGATCACGATCAAATTTGATGGATTTTTACCCTCTGAAACAAAGTATTAAGACTACAATCCTTCGTTACATTGCCAAAGTCTGCAGTCAGGTTGTGAGGTTGTTTGGGTTGGTGATTATGGTAGTTGAGCACCAAAGTAAAGCACCACACGAGCAACCACTGAGAGAACAGACAAGGAGTGTGAATGTTAGCTGATACTTCAGGATAAATAATGAGTAATAATCCAAGTAATGATGGTGATCAAAAAGTCATCACAGCGGTTGACAACTAATCAGTGCAACTACTCCCAAACAACAGAAAACAAAAGAAAACAACATGAAAACTACGGGCGAGATCTTCCTCTGCTTCAACATGTAGAAGCATCTGCTACATTATCTGGACAGTATCACCAAATACAGGGACAGTGACCGCAATGAGTCAAGACTAAACATAGAAAAATAAATGTTTACACACTGGCACTCTGCCCAGATCAAGTTAAAAATGATGATGAATAAAATTAATATTCAAGTAGAAAATAAATAAATAACATTTCAAAGTGACTTCTGATCTTGGCATCACCTCCATTGACGCTGATGGAAACTCACAAGGTGAAACACGTCAACTGACAAATGGACTGTACTGGCAGCTTCTCACGTTTACAGTTTATACACAAGTATACAAGAGAAAGGAAATTCCATCAGAAAGAAGAAACTGTTGTCTTTTTTCCCTTTTTTTTGAAATACATTTCCATACACTTGGTTCACCCTTTTTAAACAGCATCTCCACTGACACACAGCATGCTAAATACACAACTCCAGGTTGCTTTTTGTTCCCTCTTTACACATCTGGTGATTTGGACATTGACCGCATTGAACACTTAGTCGCGTCCTAACGCACTTGTTCATGTTTGTGTCCTTTTTTGTTTGTTTTTTTTAAGGGTAAGACTAATGTATTTTGAAAGGAAGAAAGGGTCGGTCTGCTGGTCTACAGTGCAAATAAAGGAGCAGGAGTGTGTGTGCAGCATTTTATCACAGGAATGCTCCCCTGTCTCATTTAGTCATTATAAAATGGTAGTAATGTCTCACTGTCTAAATAAGCTTTTGGGGCCCAGTGGGGGTCACCATCAGAGTAGGGATCACTGTGATGACTCACTGCTGCCTCCTCTTCCTCATAGTTTACAGGTTGGGGGAGGAGGGGGAGAGGGCTCCTCGAACACACCGATGCCCTCTGGGGGAGGAGGGGCGAGGTGGGGCGGCGCTGTCTGTAACTGAATGAGGACCGAAGAAGAATCAGAGAAGAGACAGAATAATCAAATGAGAAGAAAGTGTGAGACAAAGGGAGTGTACGGATTATGTGTTTGCTCTCCTGATCTGACCTGATCTGCTGCAGAGTGTGTGTACACATTTCATCTAACTATGTTCAATATTTTTCCAAAAGCTCATTAAATATTATCATTTTTCTGCTGGACTGGGTCAGAGTCCACCATGGCAAAGCAAGAGTGTTTAAATTCTGAAATATTTAAAACTATTCCACAAAACAGCGGGAATAGATTCCAATAAAAATGACTTATAATGCTTTTATAGTCATATTCTATGCTAGCATGCAGGGTGTCCAAATAATCTTCTATGTTTACAACCATGTCAGATGTTAGACCAGGATAAACCACAATAAACCTTGTTGCTGAAAAGACCTACAGGAGTGATCAATAAATTTGTGTTAGAAGGAGGTGAGTTACAAAGCCGTCAAGAACTTCAACTATATGAGTGCTGATTGTTCTCTTAAGCAGTGCTGGATTTTGTTTTTCAAATACCAGAAATAGAAAAATCACACAATCATTTAATATTACTTAATAACTTCATAGCCTCTGCTTAATCACTCAGAGAGTTGAACTGTACACTCGTTTCTAAGCTGTTAAGTTATCTCCTTCTTTAATCCACGGACGTGCAAATTTCCCCCTGTACAGTATGCTGTTTGTAGATGCTACAGTCAACATGCAGTGACTTAAATAATCACTAGAGGGCAGCTAAGAGTCTTTTTTATACTTAACTTGAGCTTGCAGAGGTTGTTACTTCAGCATCTTGAACACATAGCTACTGCTCATCAAGTCCAACATTCATACTCCATTTTTGCAGTTGTTTTGTTATATTTTCCTGGTCATTTTTCAAAATGAAGGTTTAAATGCTGTTTTACACTGTAAGAAATAAAAATCGTCGGGGAAAGACTGACTGTATTTATTTTAGTGAAATAGAAACATATAAATGTTAAGTTTAAAATGCTGGAATTAGCCATGTGTTTTGATAATGGTAGGATGTACAATATGTCTTTCAGCAAACTTTACTGATCACTATGGTACCTACAGCCCCGCAAATATTGTTAATGTAAAACTACAATTGCTGGTGGTCCTGTGTCAATCATACAGACTACATGTTAAGTTTGGTGGTTATTTTTAAAGTTTGCTTACTTTTGATGGGTTGTAAAATCTATATTTTAGTTATTTTCCTGAAAAAATTGCATTTACTACTAAGAAATGCCTTGTATGCTCTTTTAAACCATCACCTTTTGTTTGTGTGTTCAAACCCAAATGAGGGGATAAAACAGGTGGATCAGTGACTAACTTAAAGTGTGATTTTGAAAAGCTTGGCTTGGTCCTGACACAGTCTCTTGAGCATATTTGTGTTTGTGATACAAGCGTCCTCCCAGAGCTAGTCTCCCTGCAGGCTGATGCACACAAGTCCAGTGATTAAAGAGAGACCTCACCTCTTATCTAACTAATTCATAAACCTGCTCTTGAATTCAACAAAGTGCACTATTACACCAGTGAACAAAGTTAATCCCCTCAATTCTCATCTGCTTACATACCTTTTTTCAACTGCCTTTTCAATCTGTTTAAGCACTGAGGGCTGAAAAATGCTTCATAATATAAAAACAGTAATCTCGGATTTCATTGTCTCCATCTATTATCCCTTCAACATGAGTGTAAACTAAGCACACATTACATTTAGTAAGAGTGTAATTAGATAGTTGCTATATTGGACTAAATATCAACCATTCCCTGTAAAAGCTAAAAGAAATGTTATTCTCAATTTGAAAAAAATTTTAAAAAGCAATTGTGTGGCAACCATTTTGTAAGTATTACTCGGTATTTAAGAGATCAGTATTTCTTGGCTCATATGGTGTTTTCATTTTGTTAAACATCAGTGTGTTCAGTGCTACTGTGGCACTCTTTTTCTTTGTCTGTTCAGCATTGCTATTGCCAAACATACTAACTACTCTGTTCCTCTACTTACATACTAATTATTGTTTTTGCTGCATGAAAATAAAAAATTGCGTCACTTCCTGTGTGTCAGAGGGCCTCCTGAGTAAAATACTTTTCAAAAACTGACTGTTGCTAAAAACAAAGGCAAAACGTTCAAGGATTAAAGTGTCATCTATTTTTTCATTTGACTCGCATCCAGTCGGGATGGCAGTCGTGATGCGCTACGTTTGACTGGAGCAAGACAGACAGCTGCATCTCCACACAGTTGCATCTCTCCAGACAGGCGGCTGGTGAATCAGGGCACGGCATCAGGTCACATTTTCTCTCTTCAGTGGACAGACAGCATAGGGTCAGGACAGCGCGCTTTCGCTGATCCATCACCATGGCAACAGACAGACCTCCAAGACGTAAACCCCAAATACAGTGCGAGAAAAGGTGTGTTTAGTGCAGCAAGTCACAGAGTGTAAATGTTAGGCAGTATGTGTACAATTCCAGAGGCTGGCAGATTTTTATGCTTTTTGTGACAAACATTTCGAGAAGTTAATAGACTGATGAGGATTTGGAAATGCACAGCAGTTATGCTTTGCACAGGTTAGCGCTCATCTTTATGTATAGAGGACTTATCCGTCTCCACACATGTATATCTGCTCTACTAAATGTATGCGCATGTCCTTGTGTGGATTTTCTACTTACTGCTCTCCTGCATTCTGGCCACAAAGCCGGTCAGGGCGATTTGTGGGGTCAGCTGGACCACTGGAGGAGGAGGCGGAGGAGCCACAGACACTGGAGTAGCAACACCCACAGGGGCAGACAAAGCAGCAGAGAGACCCAGAGAGCGATGGAGGTGGTGAGCAGAGGAGGAAGACAATGACAAGAGAAGAGCAAAAAGATGTTACAGAGGAGATAAAGTCCGGGATGGAGAAAGAAAGGGAGGAAAAAGAGAAAATAAAATGCTTTTGAGTGAGCGATACAGTGCAGGAAGCATTGCTGAGCCACTCATTCACACATTTCCAATCAGTGTTCTATTGTGCAACTTTTTCAAGCTGAGCTAAAGAGGCTTTTATTTCATCTCAGGCTGAGAATCTACCTCATCAGCATCTGTTTAACGTCAAAAGCGAAGGTTTAAGCCAACAGATTCTGCTCCAGTGAAAGAGCAGCAAAGCACCAAACAGACCTGAAAACATGACAGGAGCAAGGTGACAGCCCAGCAGCTGTGTGGTGGGAACAAACACCGCAGAGATGTGTGTTCTCAAAGAAAAGCAATTATAAGCAGAGCTGCAGAATCAGCAATTAATCTGAATTAAATGCTAAGTTAGTCTGGCATGTCTGGATCAAGTGCAATATTTAGTGCGGTCACACCCTTTACCGAACTGCCTGGCATACAAACATCTGCACTGAAATGGGGCTTTTTACTGCTTTTTAATAAAAAGGGAGAAACTTGAGGGACACAGCTGTCCTCGCTCAAACACATGACATCACAATAATGCCAGATCTCCATTACATGTGATCATAAATCACATGTAATGGAAGAGCGTCTGCAATCTCACTGGGCAGTACTGTCTTATTATTGCACCCTGTTATCGCCACGGAGCCGTATCCATCCACAGCTACACCCTGTTAGATCAATGATCTCCCTCATGTACTGGAAACAGCTTTTAGAGCTGTCACACTTCCATAACATTCAGCAGACATCCAAAACGTATTTTTCACTTTGATTAAGTAGGATGTCGCCAGTTTAAGTCCCCGGTCGCTGCAGCTCTACATCATTGTCTCTCTTCCACCAGACAAGACAGACTGCCTCCTCCCTTCTGTGCCAAGGCAGATGCTTGTCCTTTGAGAGAGAAGCCATTGGAAGAGAAAGGCTCCGAGTGATGCCTGCCAAAATGAATTCTCCTCTTCTGACAGAAAATGTTCGTAAGTCCTGGGTTTCCCCTTGACTTGCAGCTGTTTATATGTTTTCATCCCTTGCTTCCTGAAATGCCTCCTGTTTGCCGGCCTGTCTCTCTGGAACAAGACACTTTCTCTGGCTGACTGAAGTGATAATGCCATCACTCAATTAGAAATGGTAATGAAACAATCTGCACAGTGAGGAGGGAAGGCTTCAACAACCCTGACTTCACTAATAATGGCTCATCATTCATTTTCATTAGCCTCTGAAAGGGCCGGGCCATGCATATTTTTATGGATTATATGGATTGTAGAGAACAAAAAAACCCTGGCAACTGTTACAAATGCACAGTTCAGTAGTACAACACAAGCTGCTTCTTTGTTTGATACACATGTTTGAGGTGCCATCAAAAACTTCCATGAGTGACCCTGTTGAGCAGGAACGGAGCGCTGCACAGTAATGTGCATGTAGCAGGCCCAAGCAATAACTATTGTAAGTATTAGAAGTTACACGACTTAATCTTTATTGGCACCCAAGATACAGTTGTTTTTGTACCACTGATGTGTGCGCATGTGAGATTGCCAGACTCCTGATTAAAAGCAGCACTGTGAAGGAGTCTGTGAGGATCCCTGTCCACAAAAATTTAACTTTTTGATTATTATTTTCAATATTAAATTGAAAAAAGGAAAAAAAAAAAACTTTAATTGTAAGAGTAAAGATGGCCCTGATGGTTTTACCCACATTTGGCAGAAGCAGTGAAGCACGAAGCAAAATATTCACAATATGTTGGTCTGTTTCGAGTGATTTTTAGGATTTTAGAGATTATCATTACGATTATCAGGACAGTGCAGTTCATTAAAATTAAAGACTGTATAAGTGTAAAACGACAAAACAACTATTGGGAGTTCAGTAGTTTCATTCGTTTATTTAAGTGGTTCCATTTTGATTTCATTGGAAATTGTCAAAATTTGACAAACAACTAAAATATATATGACTCTTTTTGGAACAAACACTGATGTGTTTAAAATTAATAATCTCAGTATTTTTGCACAGTAATTGTGAACGGCTGTGTGACTCTACAAAGTGAAAGATGCATAAACAGGTTCAACAGAAACATGTTCAAACACTAAATGCATCAGAACTGGATAACAATGCCAAAGTTCATGAAAAGATTCAGAGAGAAAACAATGCAGCAAAAATATTTGCTGTGATTTTTATCTCCTGGTTTACCAAAGCCATTTTTAACAGGAAGTCCCTCCTTTACACAACTTCTGTTTGGTTTACACTGAACCAAACAGCATCAGTATAAGCTGTCATATCGTGTGATTGTTACATCACACTGAAATTTTTTTTTGCATTGTTGCTTCAGTCAACATCTGTCACTTCCAGTCAGGCACTGCCCCCTGCTGCACACACAACGTCACACACGTCAGCAAATAAATAAAATTACTGCAGATGTTATCAACTGTAATTAACTTCATCATAATTTAAAACATTTGCATTTTGGGAAGCAACCAAGAAAAATGAGTGCAGTTACTGGAGGACACAAGAGCTTTAAAAAGTGGGTTTAATAAGGAGGAGAATGCAGATACCTCAGGATGAATGAGAGTTTTTAACTTTGAGTTTTTAAAACAGATTATTTTTGTTTGTTTCATTGTACTTAAAAAAATGATTTGCAATGAAAGAAGTTACGTTTTTTTATTTGTTTTCTTTGCAGGTATGACATTGTGGGGCCATGATGATCTAGTGAACCACATTAGAGAAAGACTACAATGCTACAGTGCTTTTGAGATTGTTGCATCTGAATCCATTGATGACAAATCTTAAACACTAAATGCTAATGCATCCCTGAAGGCAAGTCTCTGCGGTGGCTTGGTCGAAGTTGGAGGATCTGCCAAATACATTAATGATGAGAAGAAATCAAAAAATCAGGCCAGAGTAACACTGAAGTATGAAGCAACTACAAAGTTCCAGCGACTGTCAATGGACCACCTGGCAAAGAGGAACATCAAGTATCTAGAGGATTTTGAGTAAGGAAAAGCAACACATGTGACTGTGACGTGTCCAAAGATGAAACTCATCAAGAAATTCAGGGCAACTTGACGATGATGATCAATAAGATTCCCAGCATTAAGATAGAGGGTAAGGGTTCCCTGGAAATGCTGGAAACAGACAGAAAAAAGGTTGACAAATTCTCCTGCAGATTCCATGGAGACTTTTTACTTGATAAACATCCTTCACCATTTCAAGATGCAGGAGAAATTTACCAAAATCTGCCAAAATTGTGATACAGATAAAAAGCTGTCGCTGCTCCACTTGTTCGTGAGACCAGTCCTATGTTTGAGTGTCGCACACAGATGCCAAGAGGAGACTCAGAGTCTCAGGCGCCTCACAAAACTGCAGCTCGCATGGTTTTGCTTAACACTTGTACTGCTTTGTCATTGGTATAATAATAATAATAATTAGAATGAATCACTTGGTTGTGATGGTTGAGTGAATGCATTGCCATTGAATTCCTTTATTGATTAAAGGCAAATGATTACTTTATTTCCTTTATGATCAAAAAAGACACTTAGGTGATTTACTCTGTAGTTTTATCTGGTTAATTTTTATTTAAAATTAAACTAATGGATTATTTAGTTCATAATTTTTTTTAACGACCATTATGTTCATGTTTAGTTATAGGATTAGTATTAGTAGGACATTTTTGCAAAACTAAGGAATCTGAGAGTGACCATGGTCATTGGTGGCCATTGGTTAATAAAACTTGTTTCACTGTATGCTGCTATGACAGGAAAATAGAATAATAAGCTGTTATCCTGTGATAACGCATTCTGTGTTGTTGTATTATGAGTTGGTAACGACCTGTTATCCCGTGAAAACAACAAAATTATGTTGTGATCTCGACATAACAGAGAAGAAAAAAACATGATCACTTTCAGCTGCTGTTCAGAACATTTATGACTGATTTCATTTCGCGTTTTTTTTCTTAACACAATGGATTTACTGGCTAAAATCAAGGCTATGTTTTTGTGTTATAGTGACAAAAACATTTTTGTTTGTTTTATTTTTTCATTTTTACAGTGGTTCCCAAAATTTCTGGATTTTATTCCTGTAAAACAAATGTTGTTTGATGTTTTTTTTAATTTTTACTCTTCATAGCTGATTTATTATGTCTGTAAGTCATAAGCAGTTCAACCAGAGACTTTTCTGATTATTTGGTTTGAATAAATGTAATAAAACTGAAAATCCTCTTCTTCACTGTCATTTAAATTGTTTCATCAATTGCAGAACTTTTGCATATTTTACAGTTTTATACACTTAAACCAAAGTGAAGTGCCTTCTCAAATTTAAATTAATTCATTATGAAATGAAAACAAATTAACCCTTGAAAACTACGTTTTTTTGTTTCAAACAGAAACAAAAGAAGAGAAGAAGTTCTTGTAATCTTGGACTCTCTAAAATAAAATGTGCCACCAAAATAATTTAACCTAAAACATTGTTAATTGACACAGTACATGCAGCTTCAAAGGATGTTTCTGAGCACAGAAACAAATAAATATCAAGTCAATCAGCTCTTGTTGCTGCTGGTAAGGTTTCATGTAGTTATTCTTTAGGCAAACTGCTTACACTTTTAACCTTAAGCAGACTGTAAATTTCAAAGCAACTTCACAAACCAAGAGGCATTTACGGTTCACTTTTTCACTTCGGAAGTTCACACCTACATTTTCAAGTGGTATGTACCACAACAGCCCCTGACTTCCTCTGTTTGCTGCTGACAAACACGACTCAAGGTTTCACATGGGGGGGGGGCATGGGTTAACTCAAGACAGGTTAGTCACTGCAATACAATTCACAATAAAAACAGTTCGGTTCTCAAAAATAAAATCACTTTTAGTGCTTCAAATTTAAAATTGTAAATAAATGCAGAGACATCACAGCTTTCCGATTTATCTGAGTTTTTTAATATTTTAATTTTAATATTTTTCATTTGCAGGATATTTTTTTTCAAAAAATTAGTGTATTTCTACCATATGAACATGTTTTCTGGTTCTGGTTGTAAACATGTAAACATCAGGGTCTTTGAGATGTTTCCCAGCATCCCCCTCTGGGAATGTTTAAGTGGGAAGGAAAACCCCACACTCATCAGAGGAATTTCACATCTCATTTGGCTTTGAAATGCCTCAGAATTCCCGTGGAGGAGCTGGAAATCATCACCAGGGAGAAAACATCTGGGATTACCAACCTGACCTCGAATAGGTGGAAGACAATGGAATGATCTTCTCTTTATTATGGCTGTTTTTGCTGTTTCCTGTTTGTCCTGTGACAAATGTGATTCCATGAGAGCAAAATCAGCTCTGAAACATGAAAACACGTGAACTGAAGCTGATTAAAAAACATGCACATATTTCACTGCTGTGCCACTGATTCACACTCTGAGAGCTTGTTGGTGTGTGTAGTATCCTGAGACTTCTTGTATAAGCTAGAGGGAGCTCTAGGCTCCAGGTGTGGGTTACCTGGCAGGAAGTCTATATACAGAAAAATCATGTCATGTGATTTTCTCTCTCTGTATTTGCTGTATACCACGTGCCTGTAAAAAGCCAAGCAAACCATTTTTTGGTGTCCTGTGCCCTCGTTGATCTCTCCAGGGTCACAATGTTATATATAAAATGCCAGTATGTTATGTATTTCATGTTTTACTAGGGTCACTGACTTTGGCCAAAGGATTAGGTGATTTATAATACTTGTGCCTCTTCCTGTTATGGGAAGTGGGACCCTTCGAATGTATGGTTCATGTGTGAAACAACAGTTGATGATGTACTTTTTTGTGATAAACTTCTTTATATGCAATCAAGTCGGTGTCAACGGAGATTCCTTCATCATTTGTACAGCATTGCTACATAAGATACAACACTGGCGTTTAAAATGTGCATATTTACAATTTCTCTGACTAATTTGCAACAATTTCACATTCATTTCTGATGTCCAACAATATAGTACCTAGCAACCTACCTGCAAACCTACTATATTTACCTTAAAGCCTCGGTACTTGGACTCAATCAACATGTATTTCCGTGATGGCGTGCATGCTGAGCAGAGAAGAGATAATGAATCTGTTCTGTGATCTCATGGTCTCTCTTTATGCCTCTTGCATCTCCAAATCCTGGAGTGTCCACAATGGTCAGAGTGATCTATTTTAAAACTGTCTTGGTGGTCCACCCAAGAAGCTTACTTGCTTTCAGTGATGCTTTGACATTTAGTGCTGAGGATTTGTCCTCAATAGATTCAGATGCAACTATCTCAAAGTCAGTATAGTTCTGAGGTTTGTCTCTAATATGTTTAATCAGGTCATCATGGTTCCACAATGTCATTCCTGCAAAAAGATGCCCTCTGACCTTTCATCTCATGCTAGCTATGTGGCTGTGTCTTCTGAATATTCCAGTATACGAGAAAACTAAAATAACCACTTGTGCAGCAGGAAACAGCTCTCAGTGATTAATTACAACAACAACAACAACTGAGAGGTTTTCATTATTGGATATGAAAGCTGGACAGCTAAAGGAGGTTTGTTATCAGGTCTGTTGTCAAGCCTGTATCAATGTAGTAAAGCAAATAATACAAACAGCATTTGTTTTTTTTCTCATGGCACGTGTCAGCACTTTTCTGCCTGAAAAAAATGCAACATGGACACAAGCTCTGATGAAACGACAATGAAAGATCTGAGAAGAAACATTATTGAATATGAGTTCAAATAATAAAAATTTGGTTTGTTGCATAGAGTATTTCTGAACCTCAGTCCTCACTAAGGATGAGTGAATCTTTGCGGCAGTCTCCCAACATCCCTCAGCTGAAAGGTCCGCCGAGTCCTGCCACCTCCATCGTCCCACCAACTTCAGAGTCTATTCCGAATCAAAAAGTGAGCAGGTGGACAAACAGCAGCAGTTTTTTTTCCTGTAAGAGTGGTGAGTAGTCCTGAGTGTGACTTTGTCTCCCTCTGGTGGTGTAACAGCACCGTTTTCTTCAGTCAACTGAAGCTCAAACCTCCTGCTGTTGAACTTGTTCTTGACCTCTGACCTCTCATCGCTCACAGCTTTAACAGTTTTTCTCCTGTGTTTAAACTAACCTGGTAAAAGGGTTTGAACTCCCTGCTGTGTTTCGCTCCGTGTGAGAACAGTGTGTTGCTGGTTTATAACAGCTGGGTTTTAATAATTCAATGCACTAAATGTATCAACAAAACTGTCTTTCTTTTTGTAGTTGGAGATAAACGAAAAAGCCTCTTCATCAATAATGTAAGTGTGCAAATGTAAAATTTTTGATCCATGAATCTAAACCAAGTTATTTCACCATCTCATTGTTTCTACATTCAGTCAAAATCATGCAGATTTTGTGTTATTTTAAATAAACTAAATGCTGAATGCACAGGAAGATGAAAATGTAAACGTTTACATTCTCTGGCTGCATGTGTCTCGTTATTATTAGCTCTGCGTTTGACACCCTGGCAGGCTTCTTGTCGGTCAGACAGAAATATGTTCACTCTAATGACAGTCACTGTGTGTGTGTTTTACAGTTTTACAAAGCTTCAAAACTTCTCTACACATGAACAACACTCAGGGTTTTTCTTTAGACATTAAAAAGTCAATTGTATTTTTTTTAGTGAGAAATTATAAAATCAGGGTATTATCACACAAATATAATTTCAATCAATATTGTCGACAATATTATCATCATCATCTTTAGTATCATCAATATTCTCATCATCATCAATAAAAGTATTTCTATATTAGTTTTACTTTAGTTTGTTTGTCGCTTTTCAAACATTTTATCCATTTAAATCTTTTGTCTTTTTTTATTGTGACTATTTTGATGAAATCAGTCTCTTTTTTCACATTAGGGACACAGACGGCTAAACATCTTCAAAGAGAATACGTAAATTAATTTATTGACTTTGATCCACAGAAATAAAAAATCCTGTGGATTTGAATGTAGAAATGTGGTTCTTGCGAGAAATCTCTCTCCACGTCCTCTCCTCAGGCCATTTCCAGGTTATGTGATGACAAGTACAAGGACATCCGGAGAGCCGCCAGGAAGCGCTCAGCCAGCGTGGACAATCTGTGTGGGATCAGATGGGTTGCAAGTGCATGAATGTAACTGAAGTCAAAATTACAACACAAGGTTTGTTTAAAATACTAAATTACTTCTTTTTCTGCCATCTTACATTTGTAAAAAGGACTTTTTTGAAACCATGGATTATACAGCTATAGGAGAGTAAGAGACATCATCCACTTATTCAGTAGTGTGGTTGTAATCAGATAACAACATAGACATGCACCTTTTTTTTATTTGATGTCACAAAGCAGGGCAACCCCACGCAAGATCCAGTGGTCCGGTGACTGGACGGTAGGCAACACCACTGCTGTGATGTAATTCAGGTCTGTGCGTCTTGGTTTCTTGTAGATTGGGCAGACATAAAGCTTAGGATCCACTGGTGCAGTGGAGTTGACAGCAAACATATGGATGACAGGCATTGGTGTGAATAGCACTTTGGGCAAGGACTCAATGAGATTGATGTTCTTCCGGTCCCAGCCGGCGCCATCCAGGTACAGACCATAAACATAAACCCCCTCCTGTTTAGGAAAGACAGACAGAAAGACAGAATGATTTCAGTGGTTCAACTTGTCTGGCAAACAAAGAAGACGACAACACATTTTTCATGAATGCACGTATAAGCTGGATTTTATATTTCTGTATTATCATCTGCTGGTGCTTTGCTGGTTTTCCCCTATTTATCAACTTACTGTGGGTGACGCTGTGATCTCCTCGTTTGCCTGCTTGAGCACTTTATTGTGCAGGGTGACTGTGTCGAGAGCCCAGCCTTTGTTTGCTCTTGTTACTTCTTGCCTCATAGCTGTTAGAAATCCTGCAAACATCCCCAAGAAAAAATGATATTGATGTAAATCTGATGTTAGGGAGTCCAGTCAAAGGAAACAAAAACCTGTTTTCAACCAGATAATACATTTGCACATAGACAATCTGGTCTCAGTGGATTTTAACCAAAGCATTACAACTACATGGTGACTAAAAAGTTTACAGTCTCAGAGCAGCCTGTAGATTGTACTATGCAGAAAACTTCTAAGATTTTTTCCCCCAATTTATACCAGACTAACAATAACATTTGAAAAGACATCTTCCCACTGACAAAGTTAAAATCAGTCTCAATCAATTAGAATTATTGACTTAAGCATTAATATTACCAGTAAAGTGTTAGTTCGGTTTAGTGTTGTAAGTTGAATGATGCTTCACTCCACAAAAAACTGTAACTCACCCTGTGGGTTAAAGAAGCCTGTCATCCAAAAGGTTTTGGGTCTTCCTCCAAACACCCAGCTGTGGAACTGTTTGTTTCTCTCCAACAGTTCTGTGAACCAGAAGCCCAACGTGGATGACTCCCAGGAGATTTTCCTCCAAAGGTTTGGCACACGAGCATCAAAAATATTGTCCAAGGCGTCTCGAAGGTTCTGGGAGTCAAATACAGATCATTAGTTTCACAGCACTGTGAATCCTCAGGAAAAGCTTAGAATCTTTACATAATTGTACTTTCAGGAGTAAAAAATATTTTTTGCCCTCATATTCAAAATGAAAGAAGTCAGTATTGCAATGTGTGAATAATCAGTCAATATTAACTGCTATGAAATGTTGGAATTAAATTGCAAACATGAACTGAAATTAGTATTTGGTATTAGTATCGAGGGAATAAATGGGATGGATGACTGAGTAAACTGACCTCACTCATTATGATAGTACCATCAATGGCCAGTTTGAGGTCAGTCAGACTAGTGCGCACCACACCGATGATCCTTTGCATTCGATCCACCTCCTGACGTAAGAAGATGTTCATTGGGTTCAAAGCCCCCATCTTCAGCAGCCTGGCTTTGACCTTTAACATAAATGTTGCAGAGTTTAAATTTTAGTTTGTGCAAGAATTAGTGATTTAAAATCTAATAATTAAACAAACTCACCTCATGTGGCACATAATTAGGGGGCAGTTTCTTTAACATGTCATCTGCCATGTTGTAAACAATGGACTCCCGAGTCACCCCTGATTCACCTCCACTCTCCTTGG
>JAQNCA010000004.1:5951137-5964632 GCA_029783725.1 Acanthurus tractus
TGCTGCACTCTTATTGTGTGAGCAGCAAATGACGGGGCAGCTTTCTGCAGGAAACAGGTCCATTCCCCTCCACTGTTTTCAAGCTGTAAAGTTGTGCTAAGATCTACAGGGAAGTGAACAAGACCTCGGGTTTCTCAGACAGAACGACCGTGCAGACACAAGGCAGCCTGGTGCTGGACGACAATAACTTCCAAAACACTCAGATGGACAGCACAGGACAGGTGCATGGTGGGAGTTGAGCCCAGTGAGCAGGAATGCCAAGACATTTCACAGGATCCCAAATCTCTACCCGGCTGCCCAAACCATCTGTTTCTCGATGCCTTTAAATAGCAAAGGGACTGAATGGACATATTTATAGTTTGGAAACAAAACAGGGACAATCCAGCCTCATGGACGACCAGGCCAACTGGGGACCGACAGTCTTTTGCAGGAAACCGAGAGTAGGATTTCATTTCAGGGTAATCATTTTCAATACAGATTATTCTAATGATGTTATTCTTCCATTCAAAAATTCCTCAGTGAATGTTAACAATGTTAATGTATCCTTTATTCTAATATAGTAGTGAAGCTGATAAAGTACTATTCATAATTTATTTTATCAAGGGCAAAAAATACTCTGAATTTTTTCCATTTAGACACAAATGAAATGAGAGAAACGCTTGTTTAAATGATTTCACATGACAAGGCCTGTAAATTTATTTTTTTTATATTCTACTTTATGTCATTTTTAAAATATAGTAAAAATTTTTAAAATTTAAAATAGCCATTGATCAAATTCTTTTAATTGACTAATTGAATAGTTGGCTAATCAGTTCAGCCCTGGTTGTCTCACACCTTTCCTCAGAGTTCGACTTGAGCCATTCATGGTGAAAGAAAGAGCTGTTAGAAAGAGTTGCATCACTGCACGAAACTCAAAACTGTACAAATAGCAGACATCTTGTGGTGGCATTGCAGCTTTGTTGTAGATTCTGTAAATGTCTGCAATGATTTAACGCTTAATAATAACAGTGCAGAGTGTGAATTCATATCCAAATATAAGGTGCTTTTATTAATTAACAGTACGCATAAATAAGCAGTGGAGCCTGACTTTAGAATAGGATGTACAACTGAAACAGTGGGAAAAATACAGAGATGGTGTGACAGACAGAGAGAGTCAAAACAGTCGAGTAGGTCCGGAAGTGAGAATAACAAGAACAGGAGGTTCTCGAGAATACTTTACGTTCGACGAAGACGGCTGTGTCTGTCTCCATCTTTCGGTGAGATACCAGCCGTAGAGGGGGAACAGACACAACAGTAGTAGATAGAAGATGAATAACAAGGGTGTCGTCGCCCTGAAGGTTTGTGGGAAAGGAGGTGTTATGCTTTGTGGTTGCAGAAACGGGAGCTATCCCACGAAGAAGAGGATCACGTGGGGTCGGATATCGTAGAGGCGAGAAATGGAGGCAGATCGGCGAACCAATCGGGAGAGAGACTACACCGACATGTTTATTTAACATTGTGTATTGAATAAGAAGAAGACCGGGTCAGGGAGAAACAGTCTGTCAGACTTGGTGAACTGACACACACTCTGTTGTTTGTCAGGAGAGGAAGATCGAGACCCAGAGCTCTTCAGTCATTTACTGCTAAATAAACCGATAAACTGAGACCGAATGTCTTCTCCTATCGCCTCATTGAAGAACACGCAGGATTTGGCTCTCACATAGAAACTCTTTTGAGGATAGACTGGGCTCAAATCCAACAACTCAAAACTCTAAAAAAAATGGACTAATTTAGAAACTTTGAGTGATGAAAAATGGACTTAACACATAAATAAAAGACCTAAAACACCCTTGAATGTATGACTTCTTACTTATGTACAAGCGTATTGATATTTTAAAAAATATGCTTATTGTTTTCATTTTTGCCAAGAGTTAAATGACTAGATCAAAACCAAAACCTCATACCTCACTAAGTATGAATTTAAAGTATGAAAAAAAAATGGTGGCTGAGATTTAAAAGAATACGCCCGGGTGTTTCAGCACTCCTGGAGCTCCGTTGTTAAACTAACCTGCGTATTTAATCCATACATAACCAGTCATGTAAAAACAGACAAACTGGTTCGAACTTCATACTTTGTCAAACTATTCCTTGAAAAAAAAGACCTCCTGAGTTTGATCTGTTGCTGGTTCGGTCACTATGATTATTTTTTACCTAGTTTTAAAGCTCTACAATCCTATAAATGCTGGGGTCACCGCCACAAAGGCATCAGCTGCGATTTACCAGCTGTTACTAAACAACAATTTGCTATGTGTGTGTGTGGCAGCAGGAGGCTAACAGCCTGCACCATGACACCATTTTACAACGGGGCCACCTGCCCACAGCTACCTTACAAACCACCTGCAGCCGGGTATCTGTTGCAGATGCCTGGCAGGAGCTGCAGGTCTTTGACTGCCAGTTTGTAAAACACAGTCAGGAGAGGAAACACTGCTGGCTTACTCAGCTTTATAAACGAGGTTGGAACAGGTTGTTATACCTGAGCCTGGAAAATGCCGTCTTGTGTTTCCGAGGATATGTACAGACTGCTAATATGGCAGCAGTGGCTCAGGAGGTAGAGCTGGTTATCCACTCATTGGAGGGGAGGAGGTTCAATCCCAGACTCCACCAGTCTGCATGTTGAAGTGTCCTTTGGTGAGACATTTGGCCCCAACACTGGCATGTTATTGTATGTGTGTTTACCGCTTTACATACTTCAGCAGCCTCCTATTTTCCAAAGATGATATTCATGAGGAATGGGAGTGTGGAATTTTCTCAAAACTGTGACAAAAAAAGAGTTCAGACAACCGCAACCTGAAACAGGTTAAAACAACAATTCTAGTTTGCAAAATGGTGGAGCTGTTTAAGCCACTGTACGTTCAGAAACCTGCATGCAAGCAGCAGACACTTAAAGGCACTAAGATGCACAACATCAGAGGTGCTGATGTGCAGTACAAAGACCTTTCAGTTGTCATTAAACTCGAGACATAAATGCAGTTTACCAAATCACCTTGCAGGGTCATATTTATGCTATTCTCACAAAGACACTAAGAAATGCAAGAGTACGAGTAGACAGTAACATTGACCATAGAAACACACTGTTATCTTTAACAGAGTGCACAATTGGATGAGGAGTGGGGGGGGTAACTGAAGAAGAAAGTGTATGAACTGGGATTTAAGGTGAGGTTAAAGCTTCCAACAAAACCAAACTAATTAAAAACACATCCTGCATAGAAAACCCATGGCAACAACAGCCCCTAATACACATTACTCACTCTGGATCTCCCTCACTCTTTTACTCACCGTCTCCTGCATTGAGATATAATGTTTCATACGGAGCTTACAAAAGGCTTTTTTTGTCAGGACTCCACTTTGTAATTTCTCTTTTTTGTTAAGCACCAGACTCAACTTTAACAATGAGCTCAAATGAAGTAATTTTCGATTGCAATATCATAGTGAACACCAGGTCTGACATCGGAATATCATTAACCCCATGAGTCATACATGAAACAGCCATGAGTCAGAGGGGTATCATGTCAGCTGACAGGGGGAAATATTGGGTAGATTCATGGACTTCAATATACAATTCTTTTCTCCACATATCTTCTTGAATAGAATAAAAAAAAAATTCTTCTTAAATTAAAAAAATTATACTGATACTGGATGATCTGTTGAAAAAGTGCCACTTAAACATATTGATTGGCACTTTGTGGTTTAGATATTCAAACTACATACTGGAACAAAGCAGAGAAAGCGGTGTTTATTTCGAGACTGAGCATTTACAAATTTAAATCTGCAGACCTGTCTACGCACCAATAATGCCCAAAGAGTTGCTATTTTTAGAATACAAAAAAAACCTGAAGAAGGTAGTTACAAAGCTGAGTTCTGCTTTCATGCCACCAATCACTCTGTAGATTAGTTTTTTTTTTCCCAAATGGTTCATTTCAAATAGCTCATCTAAGAATAAAATGCTTTTTCTCCAACATCACAGAGTGCATTTACAAATCAGGCCATGCAGTGCCAGTGTAGTGTTCTGTGCAAGACTGCTGTTCCGGGTGATAGTATGATTTATAATCCGCATTTATAACATTTTCCTGTGGGATTAGGTTGATTTTTGTTCCATCTAACTGGAAGTGAAGAACCGAACTTAGAAGTGAAAGATGTTTCACATCCAATGCTGCTGCACACAATCTGAAAATAAACTTAAATGACCTGCACAAAGTCCCTACTCTCAAATAGGGTTGGGATTAAATATTTATAAGGTAATTTATAGTGATATGTTGTGAGAATCTGGTTGATATTTTTATAAAAACATGAAAGCAGTCAAAATGGATTCCCCTCCCAATCTAACTGATCACAGTCACTGTTATTGCAGGAAATGTGAAATTACTATTTTAACCGTCTTTGGTTACACAGACAACGTGATGCATGAGTAGATGATTGTCTTGCAATAAATCAGGTGGTGTAAAATTGCTGTATCATGATGCTTTGTTCTCATGGACACTATGTCAAATCTGTTACCCACTACTATTAACTCCTTGTTGTGTTTGTCATTTGTGATTATATGCAAGCACGATTCTCGCTCATGTTCAAATATCCCTGAATTAAATTATCATTCAGGAGAGGCTTCACATCTGTATCTTCATATTTAAGAGAAAATTTTAAATATTTTCAAGCAGAAAGATGAGAACATGGCTGTGACAAACAGCAGGAAAGGGAATAAAGAGTATTAAACATCGACTTTAATTGATACTTTAATTAAGAACTTAAACAATATGGGATGCAGTCAATAATAATAAAGCTCTAAATGACATATTTTGACCTGATAAATCTTCTACGCCATAAATGGCACTTTAGATCTCGCAGTCCATTGTGCATGGAGGTATTCATCATTGCCTTTGTCTCATTCAACTACACGTTCACGGATGCAACAACAAAGACGGTAATTAATTTAACAGAATGATACCAGCAATTTCAAGAAGGAAAAAAAAAAAAAAGATGTATTCTGGGCTTTAGTGACATGAAGTGACTCATACAGTGAAAATTAAATGTTAAAATTTTTGATTTCACAACATGTTTGGTTACAGAAGCAAGAAATATATGATGGAAAAACACTGTGGTGATAGAAATGGACGTTGTTTTAAAAAGCTTGAAGTTGAACAGTGTGCAGAAGCAATATTTCAACCAATTATTTTTACTTTTTTTACAAATACACACTTACTTTGTCAGTTGTTACCTACTTCAAATCTTGCTTTTTATTGTATGACACAACAAAATTTCTATACCATGTCGGGGTTGTTTTTCTTAACTAAAAGCATGTGAGGGAGACACCAATCACACTTCTAAAACAGATTTTGACACTATTGTTAAACACCTTACACATGTGGTTTTTAACTTCCTTTAGCTGTGATTTGTTGATCTAAATGCATTAAATCTTAAAGCAAATTCCGAACTCATAGTGCATGAGCATCCTTAATCAACAAAAAATAACAAAATCTGGAGTTGGGATGGAGAAGGAATTATGACTTTATTACATCTCACCCTTGTCTATCCATAAATTTATGAACAAAACTGAATACTGACGTCCAAGTCGACACAAACAGGTGTCAAGCTTCCGTTACTAACAAAATGTAGTCTGCCAACATTGTCATTTTCATTACACAACAATACAAATTACTTACATTTAAAGACATCCCCAATCAAAACTCTCAGAACACTTTATGCATACTAATTCCTGGAGTGAGGAGCTGAGTACGACTGTCGGTATCTCAGCATACATTCAAATGGTGTAACCTACATTGCATTGTTGGTGACAAGCAAAGCAAATTGATCTAATGTGTTATTGCAGCTTAATCGTGGGCTTTCTTACCACAGTCAAAAAACCTACAATGCTCGATAGACACTGCTGTTCGCACCAGACCTTTCAATCTACTGATGGTCTGCCATGTCACACTCTCACACACACTTACTGACTACACCCTTGTCATAGCAAAGTAACGGGGAGTGAGCTTTACTGTGAGCAGCTTTTTTTAGTCTAGAAATCCCCAAAATATTTGGATTTTTTTTTGTGCAAATTAGCTTATAGTTTGTCTAAGGGACACTCCCAAGCTAAGAGACAAAAATGCTATTTAACACATTTAGAATTAAATTGCATTTTACAGTCTTTTGTCGATGAAGAAATAAAAACTGATAGGTTATCCGTTCGGTCCCCAGCTCCAGACACAATGCTTCTTACTACTGATTCAGACTTTTTTCCTACACTGATTGAACACTGCAGGTGATTATACATATTTATATATATATATATATATATTTTTTTTTTTTTTTTCAGACACACCTATCAATAAACTGCACCATGCATTTGATTACAGGCAAATGATCCATGAACGTGCCCCGGAGCCATGTTTTCAGCCATGCATCAGACACATGACACCTGCATCATGTGTAGCTTACATGACATGTGTTTTCCCCTTGAACTCTTCAGAACCTGGTCTGCATGAGGACATGCACTAATGAGCAACTTCAAACTATGCAAATGACTGATAGAAAATCTTCATATCAGCCCCAGTGAGTGGGGGGTGTCAGTGAGTTTAGAGTGACCAAGCGTTTAATGGTATTTTGATATCATAATTATTTTTTCTAGCCTAATAAAAGATTCCCAAACACACATATATATATATATATATTTACACTTGTAATCCTGCTCTTTGTTGATTTCAATCACCATTTTTCCTTTATAACACTGTAATATGGGCCAACGAATGGTGTCTTGATTGGTTTAAATGGTGTGAAAAAAAAAAAAAAACGGGATTAATTCACGCTTGCTGTCAAAATGAATAGAAATTACAGTGTGGGATTACATTCAATCCCAGGTAACGTTACCTATCAGAGAATGCAGTCAGTGACAAACCACTTGGTCATGACAACGACACACCCTCTGAAAGCCCCCCCACCCCCAGCAGCAGCAGCTTTTTAGCCTGTAAATGTGAGCCGAGCCGAGCCGAGCCGAGCCGGCCTAAACGGGATAAATACACGATAACAAGCCGCAGCTGAATGAGCGATACCGGGCCAGAAAAAGGACAAAAAAAAAAAAAAAGGGCCACTCCGGTAAGCTAGCGGTTTGAGGATCCCTTTCGTTTGCGACCAGCGTTTCCTGTCTCTGTGGTTTCACTCACTTCTTCTTCTTCTTCTTCGGCACCGCAGACACGACGGAGATAAAAAACCGCCGATTTTTTATCCTAATTTCACCTCCGTTAGCCGCATCTTACCTGAACATAATTGTTTTCACAGTATTCCGCAACCCGGGACAGGTTCTGGTAGCTTTCCACAAGCGCTCTTTTGCCGGCAGGGATTTCCTCCTCTAATAACATTTGTAGCTCTGCCATCTTACATCCCTTTGCATTTCTCTCCTCTCCGTCCTCTTTTTTTTTCTCTTCTCACTGAGGCGAGGCGGTGATGCTGTGATATGTTGCTGAGAGAGGGGCTCCCCCGCCTGGCATTGTGGGGCCGCTGGCCTCCGATTCACAACAGCCCGTGACAAATGGCGGCTACGTAGTTAAACGTCGGGCGCTGATTGGCTGGGAGGCCGAGGGAGAAGAGCAGTGGACCAATGAGATTCAACCGTGATGACGTGCGAGGCTGTATTATAAATCCGTTAAAATCTTCTAGTAGCAAATAAAATGATCATAATAATAAATGTACAATTTGATTTTTTTTAGTATGTTAATAAAAAATATTGCCCTGTTAATTATGTTTAGCATGTAACATGAAATATAGCACATTCATATTTGCATATTGTTAATTTGCGTCTATCACATAAATGTGTGCTTTAGGCTATTACATTTGTTTTTTTCCTTTTAATTTAGACCCTCTTTAAAAAAAAATCACACCTGTTTAAGATATTTGCTATACAAGAGAAGGTGCCGGTTAAATCTGAGATCTACAAAGTCACAAATCACAAGTAAACGAGCGCATATCTGTAATAAATTTTATAGTTAAAACAAACATCAAAACAATCATCACGATCGTCATCTTCAAAGCAATCGTTGGACTTCTTCAAGGAGGGTATCTAGTCTAAAAACATGACAACAAAACAGATGTTTTGTGGTATTTTAGCCAAAATATATAAAATTCACTTTAAAAAAATCCAGAATATTATTAAATATACTCAAATTATTGACAAAATCAACGTAAAAGCCTTCCTGATGATGGCAACAAAGAAAAGTATTCTACACAGGCTACCTACTTTTAAAAAGAATAATCTCACCAAACGTACTACATTTCCCATCCACCACCGCGGTTAAATGCCCGCTGGAAAGGGTTTGTGGGATATGAAGTAACAAGCCTAGGGCTCTCAAGCCAACAGTTGCCATAAATTTGTTGAACCAAAACTACATTTCCCATAAATCTTTGATCCGTTCACGTTGACTGTTCGGCTCATCCTTGATCGGAGTCCAGATTGGCTTTCTGCTGCATATTGCAGACAAACACTATGTCAGTGAAATAATTATTGCACCGGCGAATATGAACTTAACGGTAAGTTTCTAACATATCAGTCAGTGAAGGGGACATTTCTCTTAAAACATGTAGTTTGTTGGCGCTAAACCACCAAGAGCTTATACAGCAGATAAATATTATCCAAAAATCTCTTAGAATAAAGAGGAAACAGGCTGCATCCATCGGTAGGACAGGTGGGAACTACCTGCAGCCATGAGGAATTTATCATCACTGAACACTTAGTGAACTGTCTCCATTTTTTATTTTATTTTTTTGTGATCAGCTGTTTTTACATTCTTGTTAAAGATGTGAGCAGCACTTCGTGTCATCCTTGCAGGCACTCAGCATGGCGCAGGAGGAGGACGCACACAGCCTGGAGGCGAAATTTGCTGCTGCAGTGAAAGTGATCCGGAGTTTGCCCGAAGATGGTGACAACTTATGCAATAGTTCTATATTACAGTGATCGTGCGTTATATATGTGCATTATAGCATGAAGTCTGTGCTAGCCGGTGTGTAGACAGGTGACTGACCTACATGCAGAGCAGCTAAGAGCCGCCACTCTGCTGACAGAGCCGCTGTAAGAGCTGATTAACTGAATCAGTCGTTTCTCAAGTCTTATGAGGACTCCTGAAGCTCACATGTATCCCAGCATGCATTTCATGCCTTTACATTTTCAAGCTGTCTTGAAAATACATATCTGTTTTTTTGTTTTTTTTTTTACTTAATTGTAATTCTTTGCCTTTGTTTCTAGGTCCTTTCCAGCCTTCTGATGACATGATGCTGATGTTCTACAGTTATTACAAGCAGGCCACTCTGGGGCCCTGCGACATCCCCAGACCATCCGGCTTCTGGGACACTCGTGGCAAAGCCAAATGGTACCCACTTCTAATATGTAATATTTGTTGTATTCCACAACTAAATTCAGGACTATGGCTAACGGTGACCCAGGAGAGAGGACAGACAGATGGTGTGTTTTTCCGTGTTTCACATAACTTTAAAAAATCCATACTGTTAGAGTCTCACTGCATGTCCATTCAGAGTCCAGGACAAAGACACAGTCTCTCCACATAGCTGCTATAACCATGGTTTCAAATCCAAGACTTAATTTAATATTACTGCGGGTGAATCTAGCAGATAATCCTGCAGTAACACAGAACAGATTACGTTTGGTGAGATCTCTCTACACCACTTAAGACCACAGTAACTCTGCAGTTATTCACTTTCTTGTCGGTGCTCTAGTATTGAAGTAAGACTTTGTGTTGCCAGGGATGCATGGAGCTCTTTGGGAAATATGACAAGAGAGGAAGCCATGAAGAATTATGTTGAGGACATCCAGCTGGTGAGTCCTTTCAAGGGAAACTAAAGAAGTCGCATACAGAATAATAAACAGCAAGTCGAAAACAATCCAAACAAGAAAAGTCCTTACAAGAATCATCGG
Source organism: Acanthurus tractus (assembly GCA_029783725.1). Taxonomy (NCBI): domain Eukaryota; kingdom Metazoa; phylum Chordata; class Actinopteri; order Acanthuriformes; family Acanthuridae; genus Acanthurus; species Acanthurus tractus. Next base: position 5,961,084 of record JAQNCA010000004.1, read on the forward strand.
CCTGATAACAAAAGTGTGTGTCAAGTATATAAAGCACATATGAATTTATATTAACAATGTGTTTTATATTTATGTATTTGTTTCTTACACATGTTATCTACGAGTCAAGAGATGTCTGAGTCTCTAAAGATGATTAGTGGGAAGAAAGTTCATTGGGATGTGATGCTCTGGTGATTACAACGTGCATTTACCAGTCCACCGCTCGGGCGCAGACTGAAATGTCTCAAATACTAATAATGTCTTTGATGTTTCATGATGATGCACAAGTTTCCCTCTTGTGCCAGACTCCCCATGAACTGTAATGACTTTTCCCTTCAGTTTTTTTTATTTAAATAAAATGTCACCCTCTCCAAAACTTACGAAAACTTTTATTTTATTTACGAGAAATTAACAAGATCAGCCACAATAGTCTGAATTTACTGTGACCAAAAAAATGTTAGCATGTTAACATGTCATACCGAAATAATGATGAACATTAAACCTGTTAAACATTGTTAGAATTACTAAGTTAGCATCTTTAGCTGCACAGTCTGACAGATCTGCTAAGATTAGACTCTTAGTCTTGTAAATGAAATCACTTTTTTATTGTGTATATCAGAGAAAAGTGCTCATAACAGCATGAACCGCTTTTGCGAATGTTATTCAGTTTTCACCTCACTGCACCTATGCAGCGCTTAATTCCTCCAGTTACCAGCTGTTTTTAATCAGCTTTGATTAACTGGTCCAGGAGATAAGTAGTAAATCAGTCAGCCTTCGCTACATATAATTATATCTAATTAACTTGTTTCCTGGCGACGTGTGGACAGTCGTACCACAGCTATTGCTACAAAGAGTTTGTGTTCTCTTACAATCACAAAATAAGTATTCAAATCCATCATGACTGTAAACGTTATCATGTCTGTGTGTTGTCAGATTCTGGAGACCATCCCCATCTCAGATGAAGTGTCTGACCTGGTGCAGAAGCTGGGCAACTTCTATACAGAGATCGACAGAGACGGAGAAGAAGCTGAGGAAAATGAGGTGGACAAGAGACCCTTCACCAGGCCTTTTGCACAACATAAAGGTAATGTACGTGATCACTGGTGAGATAATATCTCCAGACTGGAAGGCGTGGGGGGGAAAAACAAACAGGAAAAGCACTGCTGTGCATGTTGGATGAAGCACTGATGTGAAGATCTTTCATGGTCACACAGATGACAATTTTTTTCAAACACTAAGTCTGTCTCACATGTGTTTTTATCACCAGACGAGCTGGTCAAATCACTTCATAAACCGACCATGGAAGGCAAGTCTTTGGTGTTTTTTGGTGCTCTAGCTGTAGAACTGATGCATATTTTTTACTCAAGTTGCTTTCACTGCCTTTAATTTGAGTGACAATAGACAGATATGTGCGCATTGTGCTTGGCTTTACACTGACTGTAAGAATTAGATTGTTGTATGTGATCGGCCTTTTATATGTTGTAGTTAGTCAGTGTTTTTTGCAGCATAGATGTAATGTGCAGAAGCTGTCAACCTGCTTTGTGTTTGTACTCGCTTCGTGTTGATTCACGCTGTGCAACATATACTTTGACAAAGAGTTAATCAAGAGTGTTTTTCCTCACCGTTCAGGCTATGGGGATCTGTGGGATGATATACAAAACCTCCAGGAGAATGACAAAGACGGCAGTGTTCATGGCATAAGTGTCAGTAGCCAGGAGGCAGACACAAGTAAGGAAAGTAGTGAGATTGAGAGAAAAGAGGAAAATAGTGATTGGAAAAGTGAGGAAGAGGAGAATGGGGATAAAGAAGACAATACAGATGATGAAGACCAGGAGGGGGAGAAAGGTACCGCTTGTAGTCGTAGTTCTCAGCTGTTTTGTGTCGTGAAGCTTGCATTTAAAGGGTAAAGCTGGAAATATTCTGCATATTTCTATTGTCAACACATCTCATAGAACAATAATGCAATATATAACTTAGTCCTCTGTGGAGCTCTGCTGAATGCTTCTTCATCATGAACACAGGTACTGTAGTTAATTTAAAGTCGATCCTACACAATCGTCCTGCTGCTCTAAATGCAAACGTTTTTTTAAATATGTATCAGTCTGTTTCTGACTAGAGTCCCTGAGAAATGTACTTTTCACTCGTGCATGAATAACATTATTTAAATCTGCAGTGTTGAGGTGTTTGAGGAAGGTACAGAGTTTAGCTCAATAGTAGCTGAATTAAAAGAATAATGAATTTTATATAGTCGTTTGTCACCTAAAAAAAGCACCACAGAAGAATGCTTTGTTTTTATGCGGCATGGATTAATTATTTTCAGTGCATTAGTCCCTTGTGCATGTTTTGTGCATGCAAAACTTACTTTTGATATTCATTCATGTTTGCCTCACTATTCTGAGTTTAAAGAGGAGGGAGGACAGAGACTGTTTGAGTGTTTGTGTCCTGTTTTGATTTTGGTCGTACACCTGCAGTGTTTTTGACGAGTGTCAAAATCTCTGAGGTGGACTCGCCAGACTAGAATAAAACCTTCATTACAATATGACACCCTTTGATTTAATATAGAGTGTGCAAATGTATGTAGTTTTCTTTTTAAAGTAATGGCGGGGAATTGTTGTCCCTCTATATATTTATTTATATAAATGAGAGGATATTTCATGGAGATAAAGAGCCTGTTCTAAGTAGTTCAGGGTGAGATATGGCGACACAAAGCGCTCTAAATAAATAATTTTTTCATGGGGTGTGTTCATTCTCTCCTGCACTCTTTTGTATTGTCTCAGACTGGAGTCCCGACCCGAGGCTGCTGATGGCAGAAGACAAGAGGTGGAGGTCTGACACCAGAGGCTCCAGCAGCAGCTTGGAGCCCAGCGTGTCCTCCTTCACCAATGGGACGCACAGCTCCCTCAACAGCGAGATGGAGGAGGAGGAGCTGGCCTGCTGCATAGAGCCCAGTGTGCAGTGTAACGCCTACATGCACTTTAATGGACACCTGAATGGTAAGTTTCACATTAATGCAACAAGTCTATATATTACTGTACAAAAGCACAGGATGTGACATGGCATGTGTCGGGATGCTTTATGCCAATGACTACACCCCTCCAGATTCCTTTGAATAAAATCTTCGATTGACTATCAAATTAAAATAAGATATAATTTATCCTTTTAAGAAAAGTTGATTGTTACAGCAGCAATAACAAAATCACAAGAACTGAACTGGTGCTACAGGAATGGAAAACAATAACCAGAAATATCAAAATCAGGTGAAACAAGCTGTGAACATAATACTGACCTCCAGTATCATAACTTTGTATTATCATGTGGAAAACTTGTTTGCAGTCTTTTGCCTTTTTGCGTATACTGAGCAGAATTAGCATTTATTTCAGACTCATGTTCCTACTCCTGTGGCATACGTGACTTCAAAATTCACTGTCCTTATAGCTCTTTGAATTTTCACCAAATCCTGAGTGAAATGTCTGGCTAAGTGTTGAAGAGTCGGTCCCTCACTTTGTTTCTTTGTTATTTTGTGCAGTGAATTTATTGGACTCTTACAAAAAATAATGATACAGTCTTTTT
>JAQNCA010000004.1:5969933-5981135 GCA_029783725.1 Acanthurus tractus
ATACACATATTAAATAAATAGCTTAAATTATTTACCAGTTACAGGAGCCTTATCAGCAATTAATTATGTTGAGAAAATTAAAAGGCCTGTAGAGACTCTTTGCTGTGCACACAAAAAAATGTACAAGAATTTGGCAGCTAAGCATGTGTTATTAGATCAGTTATGCATTTTAGCAAATAATTACAAACAGCTGCTTTGGCGATGGCCTGACAACACACAGCGGGTCCATCAGTTACCCCTGCAGGTATCTAAAAATAAAGGTAGAGCAAGTTGAGTTGTCGGGCCTCCAAGCGTGTCACCTTAAGTGTAGAGGTGTGATGAAGCTGGCCGTATGAATGTGCTGCAAAATCGAACTTGTACTTAACTTACAGGGGTTCCTGACACGTGACAAGGGGTTTGAGGTTGAAAGTCTGGACAGCCTGTTAAAGAGCAAGAACCTACCTGATGGACAGCAGGATGCTTTTAAGAGGGGCTTTGCTGAGGGCTTCCTGAAAGCTCAGGCACTGACACAACGCACACAAGGCAGGTCAAACACGCTCAGCGACTGAAACCATCATTAAGCATGAAGTGGTGCTGAAATGTGGTTTTGTTGTGCCGACTGTTCAGATGCTCTCAAGAGGACTCGTCTTATCCTGCTGGTGCTGCTTCTTGCTGGGCTCTATGGTGTCTACAAGATCCCCTTTATGTCGGGTAAAGGCTCCTTTTTTACATTTTTTAACCTTTTTTTTTTTTTTTTGCAAAAAATGAAATTACCTCCGACATATTTACATCTTAACATGTGAGATCATGAATGCTAACAATGTAGCTCAACATTTGCCTACTTAATTAATCTACAACCCTGATTTTTTTTAAAAAGTGGGACATTGTGTAGATTATTTTCAATGTTTCACCTCATCAGCCTCTTTGATTTTGCAATTTCATGTTTAATCTGATTATGATGAAGTAAAATATGGCAATTAAGTTTATACAAGGGAAAAAAACTACAGGGAAAATTCAGGAATGCTCCAGAAACACCCATTAGGAACATTTCACAGGTAAACAGTTTCATGATTAACAGGTGATAGTATCATGTTGTGTATGGGAGAGGCAGCCTCATAAGGCTCAGTCTTTTACTAATAAGGATGTTGAGAGTCTCACTACTTTGTGAAACACTTGGTAGTGAAGACATTACTACATGGTTTCAGAAAGGTCACAAACAACTTTTTCACTGAACAAAAGTGCCTAAAAAGGTCAGTCTTTGTAAATCAGTGCATTCCGTTGTAGTTTATGTTTTACACAGTGTCCCAGCTTGTTAGGACTCAGTGTGGTGTGCATGTGCATCATGTGTAAACTCTCCACATAAAACAACTCAGCTTGATATTCCTGAACCATTTTCTGTGTTTTGCAATAACTACTTCTAACCTGCAGTGGTGAAACACTAATATATGTATTCAGATGTCATTATTAAATTGTTTGAAGTAGCAACTAAGGTGTGTGTGTGTGTGTTCATTAACCTTGCCATGCAGTGTGATTTCGAACTTTAATCTAATCATTTTGGATAGTGCGGTTCCGAACCACATCAGGCCTGGACTCAGCGGTGGATCCTGTCCAGATGAAAAACGTGACGTTTGAGCACGTCAAGGGGGTGGAAGAAGCGAAGAATGAGCTGCAGGAGGTGGTGGAGTTCCTTAAAAACCCACAGAAGTTCACAGCCTTGGGAGGAAAGCTGCCAAAGGGTAGGGACAGGTCCTCCACAGTGCAATTTAAGCTGCGTTAACAGGCTTTTCATATGTTCTGCACCTGTGAATTAGAGCATGATGACTTTTCAGCTGATGTGTTGATCAAATTCCATTCGTGTCTCTCTCTCTCTCTCTAATTCTTCCTCGTTGCCTCTTTGTCCTGTAGGTGTTCTGCTGGTTGGTCCTCCAGGTACTGGGAAGACTCTGCTGGCCAGAGCTGTGGCAGGAGAGGCAGATGTGCCTTTCTACTACGCCTCCGGGTCCGAGTTTGATGAGATGTTTGTTGGAGTGGGAGCCAGCCGCATCAGGAACCTTTTCAGTGGGATTTTTTTCTTTATTATTATCATCGAAATACAAAAACTGTGTTGCATGAGGTGGTGCATGTGTGTGAGTTTTTAAATTCTCACTGCCTTTTCCCAGGGGAGGCTAAAGCTAATGCTCCCTGCGTGATCTTCATTGATGAACTGGACAGTGTGGGTGGGAAAAGGATTGAATCTCCCATGCACCCTTACTCCAGACAGACTATCAACCAACTGCTCGCTGAGATGGATGGGTAATCTCCTAAATGATCTGTTAAATTCTTACAATTTAGAAGTGATTGACAACTTTTTAATTTTAACTTCGATTGGAGATCATGTGAGTTCTCCTCCTTTGCAAAGCATGTGTTTGCAGCCGGGTTGGATGACACAGTAAAAAATCTTCCATCATGATCTATAAGATTTTTTTTTTTTTACTGTGGTTACAGTATGTGTTTTTATTTACTAACTTTAAGAATTTGAATCAAGAAATCATCTGCAGATCAAATAATAAGGCTGGAATATGTTTTTAAACTAAACTGCTGAATGAAATATTACAGCTGTAGGTATTTCATCGCACAGATGCAAAACTGTAAATCTAATCAGACTTTGAATCAGTCCTGCTGACTGATTTTCAACACAGCCCATGTTTGAATCATTCAACTGCCAAGAATAAAAAGAGTCTTAAATCACAAGCACATGCAGTTCTGTGTAGTGTTTGTCACCGCAAGGAAACATGAAGCACTGCTTTGTGCCTTGGAATATGAATTAGACTGCGGTAAGAAAACAGAGGGAAACAAAAATGGCTGCATTGCAGACACTGACTGAACGCTGTGATATATTTTGTAGGTTTAAACCTAATGAGGGCGTGATCATTATTGGAGCAACCAACTTCCCAGAAGCTTTGGATAAGTATGTTTACCTTTTGTGTCTCTTACTTCAGTCTGTGCAAATGTCAGAGCTGACAATACACATTTTCAAATGTCAAGTTATGCGATCCCCAGACTCACACTGAAGCCTGCCAGCATCAAAGAATGCACTCTGCTTTGCACGCTGACACAGAATCAGTATTTATCTGACAAACAGATCTTTTCCTTCAGCGCCCTGATCCGCCCAGGACGCTTTGACATGCAGGTGACTGTCCCCAAACCGGACGTGAAAGGACGCACAGAGATCCTCAACTGGTATTTAAAGAAGATCAAAGTGGATCCAGGTATGACATCAACATTTGCTTTTCCCTAAATTTATCCACAGTGTTTGTCCCACAGTCGCTCACATGCCCTGGTTTGAGATTCCTGAATCAGTGAACACAAAGGCAGAGCACAGAGCAGAGATATTTTGAGAGCTCACATCACTGACTGAACGCCTGGTATTTACTTTAAACCACCCAGTCTGAGACCCGCACTGACTGTTGATGTTACATGGAATCTCCGCAGCTATTGAGGCCAATATTATAGCCCGGGGCACAGTGGGCTTCTCCGGCGCTGACCTGGAAAATCTGGTTAACCAGGCTGCCCTGAAGGCAGCAGTTGATGGAAAAGACATGGTCACCATGAAGGAGCTGGAGTTCGCTAAAGACAAAATCCTCATGGGTGAGAAAACTTTTCCAAATTAGCAAAAAAGACAAAAAAAAAAAGACTTGTTATTCTATTTGTCTCACTATTAATCATCCTTTTTTATTTATTTACCTTTTATTCATTTCCTTCAAGGCCCTGAGAGAAGGAGTGCAGAGATAGACAAGAAGAACAAGCTCATCACAGCATACCACGAATCAGGTCATGCAATTGTAGCCTACTACACCAAAGATGCCATGCCAATCAACAAGGCCACCATCATGCCCAGGGGCCCCAGTCTGGGACATGTAAGGAAAACTAGACCACGTAAAACAAGCGTTGAAACCAGCTCTGGTGCAAACGGACATTGCTTTAAACTCTGCACATCCTCTCACCCCTTTAATTTTTTTCCTTCCTCCTCTCCTTCATCTCCTCTCAGGTGTCCATGCTGCCAGAGAATGATCGCTGGAGTGAGACTCGCTCTCAGCTACTCGCCCAGATGGACGTCAGCATGGGCGGCCGTGTAGCAGAGGAGATCATCTTTGGCCATGAGTACATCACAACCGGTAAGAAAAAGTTTCACATTTTACACACACACACAAAAAAAAGAATAATCTTAGCTGGCAGGCTAGAATTTGTAAAGGCAACGTGTATTTTTTATTTATTTATTTTTTCTTCAGGTGCATCAAGCGACTTTGATAGTGCCACAAAGATCGCTAAGATGATGGTGACCAGATTTGGAATGTGTGAAAAAGTAAGCTAACTTTTAATCGACTTAAAAAAGGACGTTTCTTTAACCCTTTTACTACGAAGGTGTCGGTGCCGCTTGCGTTGTTCAAATGACCGTAACTCTGTGACCATTTTCACTAGAGAGAAATGTCAAACGGTTCCTGAAAGAAGACAACATGAGCTTTCCCCTCATCTATGGTTCATATGACTGTAACTCTTCAATAGTTCGGGCTAGAGAGAAAAATCCAACTGCTCCCGATTAGCTTTGCGTTGATATATGGCTATTACGGTAGGCCACAGAGATTGTTTCTAAATGTTTCCTCAAGTATCATAAGAGCCCAAAATGCCTGGAAATGTGTAAATAGAAGTGACGATAAGAGAGAAACTGGAAGCCCAGGGGTGAAAAGTAGTATAGTTGATAGTTAAAATTTATGCTTTGTTTTATTGTGTTCATTTGCACTTTCTATTAAACTAAAAACCCACTGAAAAATCCACTACCGTTTTTTCTTTTTTGTCACTTTGAACTGTTATTACTTAGCCAAAACATACAGTGATGCATAAAAAACGTCAGATATTGAAAAAAAGGAAGCAATGAAATGATAAAAGGAAGCAAAGCAATAACTCCTAGCATACTTTATGACACTTTTACAGCCAAAATAACTAAAATAATCCTGAAACTTGTGTGTTTGCTTCCCTCTTCTGTTTCTCAGCTGGGTGTGATGACCTACACTGACATGACAGCCCAGAGCCCAGAGACACAAGCAGCTGTGGAGCATGAAGTCAGGGCCTTACTGAAGGTCTGTGAGTTCTTTTTTCGGACAGCTGAACCAAAAGAACAACACTTGTAAAACCTTCTCTGACCGTGTTTTTCCTTTGCCGTCTCCAGGAGTCTTACGAGCGAGCCAAAGCCCTGCTGAAGTCTCATGCCAAAGAGCACAAAAACCTGGCAGATGCTCTGCTCATGTATGAGACTCTGGATGCCAAAGAGATTCAGCAGGTCCTAGAGGGCAAGACCCTGGAGACCAGATGAAACCAGCAACGGGGACGGCAACAATCAAGGGGCGGTAAGATGGAAAAGGGTCAGATTTTAAGAGCTCAGGGGTCGTTGGAAGGAGAGACGGACTCCGTTCACGGTGAATCAGAGGAGTAAGAAGTCAAGACTTGCATTCACAAAGTCACTTTACAAGTGCTCATGTGGGACTACGTCACATCTTCATGCTGCCACCTTTGTGTAATTCATCAGTAATCCTAAATAAGTGTTGTTGTTTTTTTTGTTAAGGGGTCAAATGCCTGATGTTTATGATGTTGCTCAGGTCAGTTTATCAGTCGTTTGGTTGAAATCATACATGAATGTAATAACGCACCTCAAACACGGGAAGGATTCCTCTTTAACATCCAAAAAAAGAAGCTGAAATCTGGTTAGATTCCCTCTCATCTGGCTCTGTGAGGCTCCTCTTCCTCCTCCATCTCAAACCCAAAGAGAAACTGTGTAATAGGATCAACTCAAACTCAAACTAAAACTCAACTCCTGCTCGTCAGCGGTCTTCCAGTCTTTGTGTTTGTATGTATCATTGATCTGAATATAATATCTTAAAGATCAGGCTACACTCTACGTTAGCGTGTGTGCTTCTGTATTTGGCACCTCGCACTGTTATGATGGGGTGCTGGCTCTTTGTTTTTTAAAGGGATGATGGGAGATCTTGCATACACACACATCCTTCTGCGTATGTCCTTGTTACTTGTTTTTAAAAGGTGGCCTTTTGGAGATTGTACTGTAAGTGTGAATTTTTCTTCTAAAGTAGGAAATGTATAAAGTTGAAATAGATGTTTAGCACTTAAGGTAAGTGTAGACATTTAAGAAATGCACTCGTGCACTCTACATGTAATTTATTTCATTTATGCTGCGTGTACAGACGGATCAAAAAGCGCTGCTCAGCCTCAAACAGCATGTCAGAAATACAAGCTGCACCCTGATGTCGGCATAATTTATTTAAATAGTCGAGAGTTCAGCCTTTTAAAAAAGCCTCTGCACAATTTTAATTGCAAACAAGGGTATAAAGTACTTGTAATCTTAAGTATTCAGACATCCAAGGCCAGTTGTTTTGGTTACTTTTCATCGCTGTCTCTTTTGTCATTTCAAAACAGGCATTTCCTCACAGCTGGTACTCGTTACCTTTCTGTTTTAACACTTCCTGCACAGTCCAGAGGAAGAAAGAAGCCAAAGCGTAGTCTTTACAGGCACCGTTCTGTGCATGAAGGAAGATAAACTGGTTCATCCTAAAGTACCATCCTTGAATCTAAAGATGACATTTGTCCAGCACAGTTTTAGGGTGGAAACATGCAGTTTGGGGTCTGTTAAAATGTTGAATGTCTTGATTTTTAATTAAATAGTTGCAGCAGCTACAGTGTAAGCAATCCGTATTTTAGCATTTTTGGAACATTTTGTTGAAAATATAGCTCTTCCATCATATGTAATAGTGTTTTTTCAGTTTAAATTGACCCTTTTTTCTTATGTTAACTTCCCTTTTATCCAAGTGAAGCTGTGTACTGTGTATGAGTGGGGATGTGATTCCTGCATATGGGTGTAAAGTAATGCTTTTTATGCTGCGAACACATTGAATGAATGAATGGATCTCTGTTGTTGATTGATAAAATCTCTCAACATGGTGAAAGCAACGGTTTGTGCAGCAGAAACAAATAAAAAGAAGCCCAAATAAAAACACTTCTGTGTGTTTGGATTTGTGTGTGTACCAAAGTTTTTATTTTTTTACCACCTATGAAAGATAAAATACAGTTAGAGAGATAAGATAAGTTCTAAAATAAGTCGCTGTCTAAGGGAAAACTGAAATGGAAAAAGAAAGAATCCAGTAAAAATCAATCACTGTTGTGTTTTTTTATTTGATAACTTACTTGGTCAAATTTGTTATTAACATGATCAAGTTTTTTTTTTTCCACAAACACATCTTAGAGAATACAACAAAGCGCAAAGTCTATGTTTTATATCATGTCACAACTAAAGGGATATGAAAAAAAAAGCAGAGCAAAATGACAGAAACAAGATGAAACAGCGAACGAACAGCCATCGTCATCAGTGTCTGTTATCTAAGGAGGAAGTACACAAGTACACTGTTTTACAATCTGTTATTTACAGCGTAATAAATCATCCATCTGTTAGTTTAAGCCCATGAGTCAGTTTTAGATTTCTTTTCTAGCCACTGTTTATGAGGACTTCATGAACTGAGCATCGCGGCTGATCGAGGAAACTGCCGAGCCCCGCTTGCTCACATCGGTCTGGCCTTTCCTGTCCCACTCAAAGGTTTCTCCATGGGCTGTACCGGGGTCAGATCGACCCTGCTCTCCTTTAGTGCGAGGCGGGCCGAACATTGCTTCCCACAGGCCGTAAAACAGCGTCAGAAACACCGGGATGAACACCAGGCCGTGCAACAGCCCGAACGTGATCACGAGAAATATGATCTTGAAGAGTGTTCTGAAAATGTAGCTGCCGGACACGGACAGCGCCACCACCCCTAAAATAGTCGACAGCCCTCCTTGCAGTATGGGATAACCTAAACAGGTCAAGGCATCGATTGCTCTCCCGTTGACGTCCCTCTTTTTGCTGATGACGAAAGAGTACGAAATATGCGCGGAGAAATCTACGGAAAAACCGATGCACATGACCAAGTTGATCATGGAAATGGAGTCCAGGTTCACAGCCCACAGCGCCATGAAGCCTGCTACGCCGACGATGACTGAACATATCGCAAAAGCCACCCATATGGAGCAAAGAGGACTGGGTATCAGGAGGAGGGAGATGACCAGCATCACAGCCACAGCCACCAGGATGGTTTGGACGGTGTTCTCTACGATGACGGTGTACTGGTCGAAGTAGATGAAAGACGGATGGTACACCAGGAGCTCAATCGGACACTGTTCTGCCGTTTCCCTGAGCTCAGTCATCATGTCCTCCATCTCAATGTCGTTGAGCGTCAAGATGAAGAAGCGAGAGGCCTGAATGCTATCATTTGCAGTGAAGTTGATGTCTTGTTTGAAGGTGGAGCTGAATTGTAAGAAAAGGTTAAGTTGTGTGAGGAAAAGCTCTTGAGAACTTATATTGACGCCTCTTTCGTTTGCATACTGTAGAAAAGAACTGAACCAAAATACATTTCCGTTGTAAAAGCTCAAATTTTCAAAATTTGATATGCACATCTCCAGTTGTTTCTGCTCCTCCTTGTCCCAGTAAGCAATGGGCTGCTTCACTGCCACCATGGCGCTGAAGCTGTACTCAGAGAAGTACTGTCTCTGCTCGTCATAGTAGCTGATTAAGTACGAATCATCTAAAGCCAGGTTCTTGGTATCGAGTCCCTCCTTTATGTTAAAACAACCATAAATACCCACACCCAGATAGCCTGCATAAACAAGAAGTACAAATACTTTACTGAATTTGAAGGTCAAAAATGGGCCGTAGTAGCGCTCAAAAATGTGAGTCACTAGCTCGGTGTTCTCCTCTCGTGTCTCTGGATTGAAATCTCCTCCGGTGCAGCAAATACTGAAGGCTTTGGAGCTGCCGAAAGGGGAATCTACCGGGATTTTGCCACAAGTGAACCAGTGCTTGTTATCTGCCTCTCTGTGTCCATTCAAAGCCATGCATGCCCCCAGGAAAGTGATGCTGTACAAATAGCAGAAGCAAATACAAATCCCAGCATACAGGCAGAAGGACTGGACTGAGCCGAAGGGCGTGTTTAAGCCCAGAAAGAGAGCCAGAACATTGGTCAGGGTGGTGATGGTGATGGAGACGGCCGCATCCTTGTAGGTTTCGGCCAGCCGGTCGGGAACGCTGTCCTGAACACGAGTCCTCTGCCAGCTGGAGATCAGGATGAACATGTCATCCAGGCCGATACCTTCAGATTTCAAGTCAGAGGAGAGAGGGATTTTAAAAACAAACAAATGAAACTTCTACCTGTTCTTTACGCAGAGTCGGATCACCAGGTACGACTGGAAACTGGCAATTTCTCTTTGGTACATTAACTGTAAACATTAGGAGAATCGGCTGAGGTGGGTCCCGTCCCCAGCTTTAACAGTTTTAACTCGTTTAATGCAAAGACGCTCTGTTCTTAGATTCAGGCTTCGCTGTCTGCATGTGGTTTTATGGCTCATTCAGCAGCACAGCACGGCAGCTGCCCTTTGAACTCAAGATGTGTCATCTCTCACTCTGTACATATTATGTTTGCATTACTTTATGATCTCAAGGGCCGATCAGGAAAGTTTTGACAAACCGGACCCTTCCTCGATTAATCCAGTGAAAAGAAAAATTAAAAATGTAAAAAGAGCATTAACATTGTTTGTTAAGATTGCGTAACACGGCCATTTTCTAAAGACAATCACATCTGGTCTAAAAATTGATAAAATATACTACAAAGAAACTTATCGGTGTTGAGGAAACGGAAAATGAGCACATGCATGAAATCGTCGGTTTGTCAAAAGTGTGCGACGAATGCCAGCAGCATGTTGTGTTTTTGTTTAACAGGAATTCATCTTGTTTTTAGTTCATAACTTTCAACCTCAGGATGTGGGATCTCATGCACCCAGATGTTCGACACAACTCACCTAATATCAAGAAAGGACAAGACGCAGCCGGCATGACGAACGGCTGATCCACCAACAGCAGCAGACCGAAGCCGCTCAGGACCGCCAGCCCGGTGGAGATCACTCCGCTGCATGCCACCCACACCTTCGTCCGCACGTTATCCAACCTGACAGACAGTCAGAGATCAAGAAGAGCCATGCATTCAACAACAAAAAAAAACTCCCCCAAAAATATGTTTTAACCCACCTCCAGCATGACATGATTGCAAATGTGATGACAACTGTGTAAGTGATGGAGAATAAAGGGATGACGGAGGCGGGGGATTCTTCAAACTCCCACTGCATCGACACGGAGGAGGAATAAGACACCTGAAGAGAACATCGAACAGTTTAACAGAAGTCACGACTCGATCTAAAGTTCATTTCTTAAATCTGAAGTTCTGTTTACCTGGACGGAAGCTGATGAAGCATTCGAGACCAAACGGAGGAAACTTTCCAACCAAAGATCAGTTTTTACTTTGTCGCCCTCGTGTAAATAATAATAGAGCTGTATGGCTTTTGCACTTTTAACAGTGTCGCTCCCCTCGAGCAAAGTCACACCACCCAGACTGGTATGTAGAGAAAAGTCCCCATAAAATGGAAACGTCAAGTTGACGTTGTCTATATTGCTGGCGTTGTAGTTAATTATATCTAAAATTTCACTAGAGATGCAAGACCCCATTGCAACAGCACAAACGTTCATGTATTTGAAAGACTGGTTGTCATCGAGTTGCACCTCCATGGCCCGAACTTTATGGTCCAAATCCAGGATGTACTGAAGTGACTCTTTACTCAGAATATCCCCGTCGCTGGTAGCTATTAGAGTTGCGTAATTTCCATCTGTACTCAGTCTTAGGGGTGAAAAAATGGACTCATTCTCCGGAAAAGTGTCTTGGATGTATTTCCTCTCCACCTTGGCTTGCCCGTTGACAGGTGTGAACTGCTCCTCGATGTCGTTCGCTGTTCTGTCGGACAGAAAATAAAATCCGCTCCCCAGACCTGCCGAAATGAAAAGGGGGATGATCAAGAACCACAGGGGGTGAGAACCGACGAAATGACCCATCCTCTTGAAACCGAGGCACAGGGGCCTCTCGATGCAATTTGTTCGGCATTTAGCCATTCTGCTCGGTATTCGGTGCAAAAAAAAGAAAACTGCTTCGGGGTGATAAACCAGAGCGGCTCCTCTTCTCAGATGCCCAGGTCAACACCGGAGTGAGAACTGAGTTTTCACTGCAAGCTGGGCTTATTTTCTCTCTTTACTTCCTCTATGAGATAAGGTTAATA
>JAQNCA010000004.1:5981235-5995916 GCA_029783725.1 Acanthurus tractus
GATGCACAGGGGCCTCTCGATGCAATTTGTTCGGCATCTAGCCATTCTGCTCGGTATTCGGTGCAAAAAAAAAAAACTGCTTCGGGGTGATAAACCAGAGCGGCTCCTCTTCTCAGATGCCCAGATCAACACCGGAGTGAGAACTGAGTTTTCACTGCAAGCTGCACTTATTTTCTCTCTTTACTTCCTCTATGAGATAAGGTTAATAGCAGGGTTGGTGCACAGAGGAGGTTTATGAGCAGTAGGTGTATTATGGCTCACCGATTCCATGGAAGTGCTGTCACTGGTTTCAATTGATTAGCCCTCAGGTGAGTCCTTCTCATGGTTGAGGTAACAGTGAAATTTGACCCTTTGTTGACTGTCGATCAAAGCAGCAAAAGTGCAGAACAAAGACAAATTGTAACATGGATCAGACCATTAAAAGGTTTTTCCTTTTTATTGACATTTATGCTTTTTGGCAGGTTTTTCCTCCCTTCACTCGAGCTTTAGCATAAACAGGGTGAATATATGCAGAGGAATAAGAAATCAGCTCATGGCATCAGTGAAAAGTAGGAAAAGACTCTGGTATTTAGATGCATAGTTGTCACAATGAACACAGCAAGAGGAAATAAAAGGGAGTAATGCTGCTAAAGAAAGTTTAAGATGAAATATGTAAAACATGCCTGTTCTAAAATAAAAAGACGAGCAAATTTTAAAACAAACAGGACAGAATGAGCAAATACTGACTAAAGGAAATGCAGCTGTTCTTTTCTGTGCAGTTCCTGTTTAGTAAGTTAAACTTGTGATCTTTTCAGGCAAATGTTTAAAAAAAGTCAAAGAACAAGATGACAGTAAGTAGAAATATCAGCATTTTAAGCAAAATGTCATCGCATTTCCTTCATACAAATTCTCAGACCGACAAGTGAAACACAGCTGTCTATAGTCTAACAGTAATCTAGTTTATAGATTACTCTTTACATTTAATACTGTTGAAGTAAGCAAAACTTCAGAATCTTTACTGATACAGGGGGACAAAGACCTTAGTTAGTCAGTCTGCACAGCGACTGAACAATATAATGAAAGAAAAATCCCCTTTGTAGATTATGATTGAACACCTGCTGGGTTAATTATTCCAAATCTAGACTGTTTTTTTTCTGCAGACTGACTGTTCTTCTTCTTCTTTTTCCTTTTTTTTCACGTCATGTTGTACATGTTCAGGAGGCCATTAAAGCCATTCAGGATAATAATACAGATACTGTGGCCATGTGACTCATTTTTTATTATTTATCAAGAAAGACATAATAATAAAAGTATTATTGATTTACACATTTGTTTTTATTGCAAGTATGATGATCACTATATACTATGTAATTATACTTTACAAGCATAATAACACTCAATAAATGACTAATAGACATGGGGAAAGCAGGCAGACGGCAACCGATAAGTAGTTTTTTTTTTTTAAAAGAAAAGCAATCTAACAACAAAATAAACTAAAAATGCATTGAATTGTGGTTGTTAGTGACATTAGTAGTAAGTGAGTGTGTGTATGGGTAAACTGTATGTGTTTGTGTCGCGAAAATGTGGTGCAAACTGCCAAACCAAACAACAACGAACGTGGAGGTGGGAGGAGGAGAACCGTGACGGTCAGGAGGACAGGTGCTTTACACAACCAGGTGACTCGAACTTCACCATCCTGGTACCTGCTGCATGGAAACAAAACAAAACAAAACAGAACAAATTAAAAACAGACGTCCCTCACAATACTGATAACGGCTTCACACTTTACTTTGTGGTTTTCAGGAATTGTTATTTAGAAAAATGAAAAGAAGACATCAGCTTGAATCTACAACTGTGCCCTTGGAGAACAAGTGAAATATAGCATAGAAATTAAGTGTCAAAGAAATAAAAGCTATGAATATTAAAAAGATAGAAATTAAATCTAATATTATTAAATTTTAAACAGGTGATATGCTAATCAATTCTTCATAGAAGAACCTCGTGTGAGGGAGAGGGTGCCTATTGATGGAATTTGGCCGGGAACAAATAAAAGTTTTGGAAGGACTTGGAAAACCATGCTTTAGAAATGTGAAATCTACCATTTTCAACCATTAAATCTTAAAATTGCAATTTAAATAAAAAAAAAAACAGCTAAAATTTCTTATCCTCCCCCGACTCTCTCTAAAATTCACGTGTCCTTGAGTAGAATGATGATGTTCCTCCCGCACGAAGAAGATGAAGACGGAAAACACATATTGATGCATTTCAGTCTTTGTCCGTAACACTCTGAAAAATTAATTGACTTAGTTTTCTGACATTTTATAACGCATCATGACGTCATGAGTCACTTGGACACTTTACCCCCCCCACCTCAAGCCACTCAAACACTTCATGCACACACAGTGCACCCCCACGCACATATTTATATTATCCATATTACATGCTTCATATATAGTACATGTACATATATATATACTTATTTATTATCTCTTTGCACAACCAGTTTATCCATAATGCATCCTGTGTGTGCTTCTAGCAATTTATATAATGTAACTTTTTCTTGATATTTTTATTCTAAACTCTGTATATAATGTTATTTTTCTTGTTTTTCTCTTTCTGTCATCTACATCTGAGCTGTTGCAACGCACAAATTTCACAAAGTTGTATGTTATCTTATCTTATCTTAAAAGGACCTGGTTATTATGTATTTATGAGGCACGTTATTGTTCATACGTCGGGCCTGTGCAATAAAGGGTTATTCTGTTGAATCCTATGCCTTGTAAAAAATCAAGATATGTAAGCAATGCATGAGAATTTACATAATTTGTGTAGCCAATTGTATTCAAAACTAGTGTGATTTTAGAGCCAACACGACGTCTGGCAGCAAAGTAAAAAAAATATTCTCAGAAATTATTTCCATCAGATTCCTTTTTGAAATTTTTCGCATAAACTTGTGATAAACTTTTATACTCTTTATTTAAGAGTAAGACAAACCTCCAATTTTTCTGTTATTCTGCTCGCACTTTATATTACTTTGAACCTCGTGAACACATATGACGTCAGACGTCGCACGTCGCCGGCGGGGCGGAAGTTGCGCGAACAGCAGGCTGTCACCGGAGCTGCCTGCTAGCTGCCTGCCAGCCTGAAAACAAGTGAAATTTTACCGATAAAAGCGTCGCCAAGTGGGGGGGTCGCATTTGCTCCTGTGGGAATATGGATGACGACGTGCTGACGACCCTGAAGCTGTTGATAATTGGTGAAAGTGGAGTCGGGAAGTCTAGGTTGTCACTGTTTTTTTTTTTGGCGAGCGAGCTAGCTAGCTAGCTAGCTAGTCTTAAATGTTGATATTCCTTTTGTTATGTAAGTTTTTTTCCCCCGCAGCTAAGCAGCTGTTGCTGCATCTGACATGAGCTTGTGGTGTTGTTTTCTAATTTTTTACATCGTTTCAGACCAAACACCCAATGTCGACTTTTAGCTAAACGACGGTAAAAACGTCTTACGAGTCTTACTTTTCTTACAAGCGGCTGTAAAACTTTTCACTGGTGTGTTTTTGCAAACAGAAAATAATGTTGCCCATCCTCGCTTAGTTGTCAACATAAGAAGTTGTTTGTTGTTGTGATCTTCCTGGAACGGACAGAAGGAAAGTCCTGTAGAGCTCCTGGTAAACTCACAAAAGCCCATTGTATTGTAAGTCCTACTTATTTCCATATAATCTTTATTTTCCCCACCAGTCTCCTCCTGCGGTTCACAGACGACACTTTCGATCCAGAACAGACAGCAACAATAGGTATAAATGCATATATATGGACGTGTATGAACTAAAAAATCAGTTAAACTTATATTATTCAAAATAAATTATTTAAAGCTCTTTCTCTTTCCTCTTTAATTATCGATCAGGTGTGGATTTCAAAGTAAAGACACTCGCAATAGATGGGAACAGAGCGAAGCTGGCCATATGGGTAAGACTGAAGTCATCGTGCCATTGTCTCCAGTTTATTTATGTTGTCAGGATAAACATGCTGTACCATGGGGTTTCTCCACAAGGTGGCAATATTGCACAGCCAGATTCACAGAAAGAAACTGAAAAAGAGGTTAAACCTCCTGTCATGAGGCATCAGGTGGCTTGGCCCTTATGTCTAATGAATACACACCATACATAGTGAGGCCATGGCCTAAGCCCATTAGCCTGAACCCTGATAGACATTACAATTTCTCCTGTCAACAAAAGTGCATGTGTGTTTATGAGGATGAGTGCAGTGCTTTGTGCAGTCACATGGAACACGGGCCAAAGCAGGTGCAAGGCCCGTTTTGCATGTGGTGTTTTTGTTTTAAATAATTAAATATGTATTAGAATACTGCTCTGTCTAATGGATGAAAACAAGTTGATAAATATCATCTTTGTATACAAATACAGATACACAACTGCATGAAAAATGGACCTTATAACCTATAATTTAACCTTTTTTCAGTGTTCTGTTTCTGTGGCTGTTTTTTTAATAGCTGACATGATTATTCTTGGGGATTATTCTAGGGATTTCTCAGGCAGTGAGCAGTCTCAAACTAGGAAAGTCACTGCAGTCTTATCTGGAATACATGTCGAAGTCTGTGTGCATGCTGGGACTTGGCGAGTGCTCCTGATATCTCTTTGGTATCCCGGTGTTTTTTGCTGTGGTTGAATTTATGTTTCTTTACTTTTACAGGACACAGCTGGACAGGAAAGGTTTCGTACCCTGACACCCAGCTACTACCGCGGTGCACAGGGAGTCATACTTGGTAAACAGTGATGCTGAAAAGCAACATAACACATTCAACACCAGAACTCAAATATATTTTCTATCCCCCCCCCCCTAAAAAAAAAAGGCTGGGTGCTACGGCTTTAAGGTATACTATGTAAAACATGTCTTTTTTAAATAAAAAGAAGTGTGCAAAGGTCAAAATGAAGATGACTTAATGTGCAAATATTGACTAAAACAAGTGCAGCTGTTCACAATATAAAGCACATTATGTAACTTGGTTTCAAATACATTATTTAGCTTAAACATGCCAGAAAATGAATTTAAAAAAATTTGAAAAACCCAATTTTGTGGCATATGTAGGCTAAATATTTATAAGTCAGAGAACAACAAAGCATTCACAAGAAAAATCAGTATTTTTTTTTTTAGTGCTATTTAACATCATTTATTTTTTTACAGACTTTCAGTGTAACTGAGAGGAAAAGCAGGTCTCTCTTTAGACTTTGGGTTTTACTTTAAGACTCTTATCTCTGTAGTATAAAAATGACTGATGAAGAAGAGAGATGCAGAAGAACAAGATCTTCATTTGTTCAAGGGTCAAAGATTTACAAGTCTACAGAGCAACTAAACAATAAGGAAACACAATCACCTCTGTGAGATCAAAAGGATAATTCAAAAGGATAACACTTCCAGAGAAAACTCATAATACTTAACACAAGTTAATGATTTAACCTCGTACAGACGCAGACAGAATGTTTTCTGCTACGTGACAAACTGCTCGGGTCGTGTTCGAGACATCAGAGCACATGAAGGATTAATGATAATAAATCATGATAAAAATGACACAAGCACCAGTGCTTTACATAAGTGCTTGATAGAATAATCAGTAAATCTATTGTTAATAACATCACCTACTGATATTTCTTTATTCTATTTTGGAGCTGCCAGCTGCCCTGTAAACAAGTGAAATTAATATGATAACATATGATAATAAAAGAGAGTCACCAATTTGACATAAAAATTAATTACTGAAAATGAAATTATAACGACTCTTTGCTTTTTTGTAGTACTTGTCTTTATTTGCTATAAATGCACTGTGGGAATCAATAGTAACTTTTGATTACGGCCTTAGATAAATGCTCCTATTTTAAATCAGCAACCAGCAAATATTTGCAGTATCTCAACATTATTATCACTAAAACGCAGATATTTTATTATGCTCTTGTAAAACAGTCACTCTGTCGCTCTGTTTGCATGGTTTTGACAGTCTATGACGTCACAAAGCGCGACACTTTTACAAAGCTGGAAAACTGGCTGAATGAACTGGAAACCTACACTACACGTAACGACATCGTGAAAATGCTTGTTGGGAACAAAATTGACAAGGTGAGTCCGTTGCTTGTCCTACTTTGACATCAAGATCTTTCCGTTCTGATTGTTTATACTCAGGATGTTCAACTAAAAGGCTCAGTGAGACATTTTTCTCTCACAGTATTAAAGTTAAACACAGAAAATCTTATCATATTACTCAGAGTTTTTTAAAAAAATAATGTGATTACCAGCCATTTACGTTGTTATACCTGTGTGGCGCATGATGTTTAAAAACTTGATCTTTTCCCATGTATATTCCATTTAGAGAAAGTGACATAGGATATCTGTTTTTGTTTTTAGGACGACCGTGAAGTGGACAGAAACGAGGGGCTGAAATTTGCTAGGAAACACTCTATGCTATTCATTGGTAAGTATCCACGTTAGAGTGAGATCAGATGTGCCCAGACATGGTCATTTAAGCTAATAAAGCCATTAAATGTGTCTTCGAGCCGTTAAAACATACCATGCTTCACTTTAAGTCAGTGATTGCGTAGCTGGAACAAGTCGAGACATCACTTAGTAAGTCGTGCGTTTAGTCGGGGGTTTGTTGCGTTGTTTAGGCTGCTCCGTGAGTTTTCGAGTCTGTGCTGCAAGAGCTGCGCTGAAAGATGCAGCTGCTCAAGAAAAAACTGCGTAATGGTTCAAATCTAGCAAGCTTCTCATTTATCTGATCCATGTCTGCACGTGTTCCTGATTCTCATCTCCAATGTGCCCCTCTTTGGGGAAATTAGGTTAACATTTCTGTGGAGTTTCCATTTCAGAATGGAGGAATTAAGGGGTTTTGAAAAGGGCCAGGCAAGTAGATATGTTGCTGATTCAATCTGCCACGATGATGTCTTCATCCCGCCGGATGTCTCCTGCTTCTTAAATGAAGTCATTTCATACTTAATATGTCATGTTAGTCAACATGGGGATATTTTAAATCTCTGTTATTAATTTAACTACACGATGAAAAGACAGATGTTTTCCTCTGTTTTGGATTAAAAAGCTGACGTGTAGGATTTTCTTTTCCTCGACGTTTGTTGCTGATGATCCTCTTGTCTTTGTTCAGAGGCCAGTGCGAAGACCAAAGATGGCGTCCAGTGTGCCTTTGAGGAGCTCGTGGAGAAGATCCTCCAGACTCCAGGACTTTGGGAAAGCGAAAACCAGGGTCAGAAGCTCCGTCTGGGGGACCAGCAGCAGGGCGGCGGCAGGGCGTGTGGCGGATACTGCTCCATACCCTGAAACTGGACAGAACCAAAAAAAAAAGCACCAACCCCTGATAGGAGCGAGACTACGGGCCAGAAACAGAGCGGATAAAAGAGAGAGAGAGAGAGAGAGGTGGAAACTGGCAGGTACTTTAAAAAAACAAAAGATTAAAAAAAAAAAAGTTGTCGGTGGAGTAGTTCTATCAGTGGAAAGGACTTTGCTGTTTGCACACTTCCTTTTTCGACCATTATATCTCAGATGTCACTACTTTCTGTTTAAAACATGAATGAAAGAATCACGCAAAACAAAAAACAAAAGCCTCATGGTGTTTTAAAATTGACATTGCAATGCCGAGTGCAGGTCAGGCGAGGTCCGTGTCTGGTTTGAGTTTCTCATGCCGGCAGCAGCGACTCTGTCGTACATTAAGCGATCAGGTTAGTAGCATAGTGCCTATAACATGAACCAATTTGTAGGTTACAGTACATGTAACAGCAGCTGTCTGCTTATGATTTGTGGGTTTATAAATGTCGACTTCTACGTAGCTGCAAAGTCAAAGTACAAAATGTTCCCCAGCATGCACATTTGCAACCTTGTTTTCATATATACATACATGTGGAAAGAGGTGGAGGAGGTGGAGGAGGAGGTGGAGGAGGAGGAGGAGGTGTGTTTTGTAGAGTGTGTGTTGAACTCCATTCGACATTTGTCATTATGCACCAGAACACTGTGAATGCCAAAACAAGACATTTCACAATGGAGCCCAGTTACTGATACATGTTTTATTTGTCGCTGTTAATCAATTTTGTTATTACTATTATTATTAGTATGAATTAATTATTCATTGGATTGCAATTTCCATCAAATTCTGTGTACATTTGGCTACCAAATGGACTGATTTCCCTTTGTTTTTCCCCCCTGTGTCGATTGAAAAAAATACTTGACAAGTGAAACCTGTCTTGTTCTTGCATGTCTGATCTGGACCATAACTTCCAAAAAAAAGTCCGAGGTTTACAGTATTCAGAGCTCTCACAATGAAAAATGCTCTTTTACTAACTTGAGTTCAGTTTGTTACCTGTCATCTGCTCCGGCAACATGTCATTTAGTCTCATCTTGACCCCGTAAACTTGTTTTTCTTCCCGTTCACTGTGTAGTTCTTGTGGTGTTGTGTTTCAGCTGACTTGATGAAGGCATTTCTCACACATTATAGTATGAGAGCATTCCCGACCTTTTGTTTGATGTTATGTTGCTGTTTCTTTGAATTTTTCTTGTTTAGGACGAGCTGCTTCTGCTGTGCACCTGTTTGAATCATATTCAGCAATATAATATAACTGATGTCTGCCTTAACATTAAATGGCAATTGCTATGGTTATGGTCCAGTAACGTTTGTATTGTTTCAAACTGAAAATAAATGACAACCTCAAGATGCCGTCACTCAAGACTAATTATTGTTTAATTGCCGTTCGAGAGCTGCCATTTAGTTTCCATTCATCGCAGAAGCCCCGTCTAATCGAAAGCAGGTTTGCAGTGGAAACAGAAGTGAGGTTCTCTTTCCATAATACTTTGTCGATGACTATCCTGCCTTACAAGCACGACCGAAAGCATTCTTCGCACAAAATGTCAAAACACAGAACATAACCAGGACGCAAGCGGAAAAATCCTGTTAATCATGTTTTGTTAAAAAAAAAAAAGCCTCAGAGGACAGAGTGTGATTACAAGCTTAAGATTGGTGTCAGGATGTCCTCAGATGGAACAGGATCCTTTTCTTTAAAGTACCAGACATCCTCCTAAAGCCCATGTGTTCTCCTTATTTCCACCAACATACATTGACTCTATATTGAGGTCAGTCAAATTCTTGAAATCTCATTCGGCATTTATGTTTTTTGTTTAAACATTGAAAACAGATGATAGTCGTTTGTCTCACTTATCATTAAGAAAATGAAGATTTGGCTCTTAAAACATCACAATTATGAGCCACTTTCCTTATTATTTCTGTACAATACATCAACACGAGGACATACGGGAAGAACTTTTCCTAGAAGTTGAAGCTGCGGGAACAAACCGTAAACTCGACACTGTTGATACGGAGGTTGTAAGCTAGCAGCAGCATATGTATACATGTTGCTAGCATGGAGCAACAACTAAATGAAGCCATAAGGAGAAAAGTACCGGGCTGTTTGGCAAGTTTCTAAACATTATATGCTAACTGAGTGAATGCTTACTGTGTCTGTAGTTTTGGTGCCCTCCCACAGTGAGACAGGAGGTGAGACAGACGTGCCATGATGTGCTGCGATGTTGTTCAAACCAGAAACCATAATAATAAAATAAATGTACTTCTAGTTATTATTAAAATGGACTTAAATGAGCAGGAAGAACTACTAGTGATGACAAAAAGATGAGCTCCTCCTCTCATATGTGAGCACGATTGTGTCTCTACTTCTCTGTGGACGACTGACAAACTAAATTTAGATTACCAGTATTTTTTGTGTAGTCTGTTGGGATCTGATCCGCTCACACTGGAGGACACAAACACTTCAAATACTTCTTAGCCTGCAGCAGCTTTATCTTTGTTGCCTCAGTTTTCAGCCTTGCACATCATGTTTGACGGTCTTGTACCGATTCACTCGGACACGCTGCAACAAAAATCCGACAAAATATCCAAAATTGCTCACGTCCAACTGTAAACGCTTTATTCCGACGAAAGCTCCTCAGAAGAAGTGTAACCAAAGGACCCTGCTTCAAGAATGACCACTAAATATAGCTCAGTAAAAAATAACCATGCATTTTAGCGCTGCAAAGCAGTGATTTAAAGCAAACAACTGGTCGAAAGATTTCACATTGGGTTTTATTCAAATAGCTGCTGTCAAATTTTTTGCATTGGATAATAATCCAGTCTCATGGAAGTTAATATAACTTACTGCAACAGACGGCAATAGGGAGACATTAGAAACATGGCAAAAACAGTAGAAAATATTCAACGTTAGGTCAGTTTTTCCATTTTACAATGTAAAAAAAAATGATTTTAAAATGTCAGAGTTTATCAGCATTACAAAATAACAAAGGCTGTACATATATTGCGAGACACTTAAGCATCTGGTATTCCCATATGGAACGATGTGGTCAGACCAGATGCTCCAATTAAATGCCTACACGCTGTTTGCCAGGGCCACGTTAACAGTCTGGACCTCGGAGATGTGAGAGGATTTCTGGATGATTCGGCTGGTGAGAGTGGGCCCCTTGGTGCAGCTCTGCCTCAGTGCAGAGGCAGGTCCCGTGGCACACATCCTGTCTTTGATAGTGGTCCGCCTGACCAAGAAGGGCTCTCTGGTGCAGCTCTGCCCCGTGACGGCGCTGGACGCGGATACGCCGCCCTGATCCGCCGTGCAGCTCTGTCCCTGAGCCAGGCTGGTCAGAGCCACGGCGGCGTGGATCTCCCTCCAGCCCTGATCGACTCGCCTCTGCTGGCCTCGGTCCTGCTGCTGCTGATCCCTGTAAACACATAAAAGCAAAACAGCTGCACATGAAGAGAGCATTATTTACTATCACCTCACCTCTTCCCCAAATTACAGACGAAGAGCAATTTTAAAAATCCAAAGCAGAGACGGTGCATTCGCTTCTCTTGATGTAAAGCCAAAACAATATGGATGAATTAGAGTCGGTGGCTCAATTTCAAGAACAACTTCCAAGAGGGATTATTAAAAAGTATTACTTTTCAAGTTGATGAAAGTCAAGAGTGCAAACAGCTGATTTACTTCCAGGTTGAGCACTGAATAATTACATTTACCTGTCACATTTAGTTGAAGTATAGTCCATTGTATCTGCAAGAGAGAAGAGAGAGACTCACCTAAGCATAACAGCAATCAGTTTACATGATCGCACTGAAACTGCAAACAGAAAAAAATTCACAGGACAATCGTTGTAGTGGCAGATTTGCGTCCAGCTCGTCTCAGCCTGAACAAAGCCAAAGCCTCACACTGCACACCTGAGCTGGCTGACCTGTATGAATAAAACTCCACCCATAACCAAACGTCTTCCGGACAGGTATGAATTAATCTATGAATTAACATAAACAACCCACTTACTTATATCAAAATTAATACATTTAAACAAGATTTTTCCTGAGAATTAACCATTTAAACTAAAGCTTTAATTTGCTGACTTGAATAAAAATTCTTCAAATAACTTTGAAATGGCTCCTACAATCGTTGTTCGATTTGTTTTTTTGACCGTATGTTATTTATAAATAGTATTAATGTACGGGAGTTTTTAATGTGCGGCATATTAAAGGACTGTATTAGTAGGAACTAGGATATTATTAGTGTGTAATCACCTAAAAATAAGACTCATATTTTCACTTCCGTTGAATGAGTCTTGTTTAGCTACAGGGAGAGCGGGTCCTCCTCCACAGAGCCGCCATGTTTCTACGGAGGCCCAGAGTGGACAAACCGAACACTGGCTACAAAGAGCTACTTTTTATTTTTTAGCGAGTTTTGCTGGTGTGACAGGTTCTCCTGCTTTCTGGAGGGTAAGACCGAACGGAGAGGGATATTCACTCATGTGCATTCTGCAACCTCACCACTAGATGTCACTAAATCTTACTGGATCTTAAAGCGTGTATTCACAGATGATTGTATGCATGAGTTACGAGCGTGTTTGTCCATGTTAAGGTTTTGTTTTTTTTAAAGCTCCAAGTGCAAATATGTACAACTCTGACTTTTACTACTTCTGTGAATTCAGTTACTGCTTGTCAGTTCGTCTCTTTGGGTGTGTTTTTCAGTGCCGGAGGAGTTTTAACTCAGCGAAGTGCACCGGTCTGTATGTGCTCAGCTACTTTAGCCAAAACAAATGCATTGCAGGGTTTCTCTTCAGCTCTTGAGAGGAAAAAAAACTGATATGTGCATCGTGTTACGAGGACTAAAGCTGTGTCATTCCTCAAGCTGTCCTTGCACATCTCTATCTTTTTTCACTAAAAATTAAATTTTCATTCAAAGAGGGAAGGATCTGGCTTTGTTTCACAATGCCCTTGAATTAAATGACCCTATCTTTGGGTTTTTCAGAAGCACAAGGAGGAAAAATAGGACTTTGGAGAGATATTATATTGCTTGTGCAATTTCTGTTTGTGGTCTGTGCATAAGCGAGCATTATACGTAGAGCATATTTTCCTTTTTTTTCAGTGTTGGAGAATTGCCTTTTTTTCTTCACTGGAGCAGATAGAAGGTGGTCAAGCTTTTTTTCTTAAGAGAGCAATAGACAGAGAAATTAGAGGCCCACTGTGAAACACAGTCTTTCAGTGCTAACAGCCCGAAACATCCCCGTCTCAGATTACTTCAGCCGGGCCGCAGCCAAGAGCGACTACTTATTGATGGTAAATCATTTTACCGTTTTTATCCTTTTTGCCATCGAACGTCCCTGAGCATTTGTCTCTTTAACCAGAACACGGTTTGCCAAGATAATTCGTTCAGTGAGTCTATTGTATTTGTTTCAAAGAAAAACATTGTTTTACTGATGGCGAGCCTCAAATTTACAACAGGGATCAGTTACATCAAAATTTTACATGTTTAATGAGGCGGCTGACTGCTTGACAGAGTATTACATCGCACTGCAGAGGTGCAATATAATTTCATGTTCGAGCTTTTATTTAACCTCATATTAGATATAGCTCAATCTGTGACATCCATTTTAATAATCTGATGTAAGTCTGATGCTACAGCAAGTAGCTTAGCTTAGTATAAACACTAAAAACAAGGGGGACAACAGCAAGCCTGACTCTGAACGACATTAATCTTACAGAACTTGTATCTAATACTACCCACTCATTGTTTTCTGGCACTTCACATCTCTGTGAAAACAGCAAGTTACGAGTTTTGCCAGTTTTCCCTGCTTTAGCTAGGCTAATTGTGCTATGCTAAGCTAAGCTAACAATCTCGTAGCTCAAGACAGAGAGAGAGAGGTATTAACCCCGCATTTAACTCTCAGATAAAAAGTGAACTAGCTCATTTAAATTTGCAGGAAACACACAATAATTGTGCATCAAATGATGTCTGCATCGGCTCTGAAGTCTGGGATGTTGTTAAATCCTCTTATGATCCGTGGGTCAGTGGCTTTCGGACATCTCACAGCCGTCATCGGGATACAACACACAGTAAAACAACCATCCTGAGGAAACGCTGCACACCTTATTTCCTCAGTGAGGATGTGTATCTGTGGATAAGAGACTCCCCTCTCAGCATGCGTGTTTTTATTTAAAGTGAAACGGGAGGAAAGCGCAGTAAGGCGTTCCATCTTTGCTGCTTCGCATCCAATAAAACACGATGCTGGTCACATTTATGGCTCTCCTGCCTCTTCAAGGGAAATAAAGAAACTGATACAAGTGCCGTATGGTGTAACTATTCTCACATTTCTGCACAGTAAATAGAAACATCGCTAATATTTACACATGCACCAAACTTTTACTGCCTGTGGGATGCAAACTGTTGCATTTAAAGCGTCTTTGCAGGACAGTGTGCAGTGGCATCACTTATTAGTCTATCACTTGAGGTTTAGTGACTGTTTTAGCCGTCTCCCGGGCAGAGTATAAACGTGTTAATGGTGTTCGAGCCTGTCATGAATCTGGCAGCTTGACTTTCCACTTCAACCTCCACCTAGGAGCCGTACTGTGTTGCAAACACCCGTAATATGACCAGCAGGGATACATTAAAAGGTTGCACGTACATAAACATAGTGTGTGATGACATAAAGAACCCCCGAATAATCCAAAAGAAATATGATTTGAAGGCAGAGAGTGAAAACATGTTTAAAGGAATCGCTCAGCTTTTTGGGAAATATACTAATTTGCTTTCTGGCCCTAAGCTAGATTAGAAGATCGATGTTTGTACCATGAATATCAAGAAACAGCCAGAAAAACTGTTCGTTCAGATTAGCATGAAGACTGAAAAGAGCCTGGCTCCATCCACGAGTAAGAAAAATGGGCTAACCGGTGAAACAACCTCTAAGGTCACTAATTAACATATTATATGTTTATTTGTTTGATTTTTATCTGTAGTAACAGTGTGTCTAGTCCCAAAAAATTATATTTTTTCTATTTTAGACTTCAAATCATTTAACTGATTAAAAAAAACAAGTGTCCATAAGTGAAAATAAGAGGTATCGTCAGGCAGATTTTGTTTTCTTTGGAGCGGCCGAGCTAGCTGTGTCTGTGTTTCAATCTCAATGCTTTGCTGAGTTAACGGTCAGATAGTTTTTTCTTTTTCCTTCTAACCCTTTATGCACTGATTCAATGGAAACAAAGCAAACTCTTGACAGCACATGACCAACATGTGCAGGCTGGGATCGGCTAAATGCTAAATGCTAAATGCTAAAGCTATGAGGCTGAGAGGACGAATAAAAAGAAAGATAAGTGAAATAATTGGTGATAAT
>JAQNCA010000004.1:6011636-6036631 GCA_029783725.1 Acanthurus tractus
TTATTTTTTAGTGTCTTAATATTGACACGAGTGCTGGTTAGCTTAGCTTAACAAAAGGCGGGTGGGTAGTAGAAAACTGCTGGTAGCTAGCTAGAAAATGTCTACCAGCACCTTTGACCCTCACTTATTAGCAATTATATCACATTTGTTTTACCAAAAAAAATAGTAGCTGTGTGCTTCTTCCCTTTAAGGCTTTATGCTAAGCTGAGTTAGCTGACTGTCACTTTAGCCTCGTATATTATTGACAGATGTAGGGTCGCCAACCGTCCCTTAAAGCGAAATGGTCCCGTATTTGGAAACAAAAGTACGGGTCCCGTATTGAGCCGAAAGGGGACGCACTTTGTCCCGTATTATCGTGAAAATCAACAGTAGTCTGTAAAAATGTCAATGGAATTAATGAACTATGGGCACTTTGTATTAGATATTACGGCAAATGTATCTCCCGCCTCTCCTGCTCTGTGACCAATGAGCTGACAGCACCCTGATGAGCGAGCATGACGACACAGAATCCGACTCATCTCATTGGTCCAGCTACTGTCGCACAACACCACTAGGTTTGCCGACCGTCCCTTAAAAAACGGAATAGTCCCGTATTTGGAAACAAAAATAAGGGTCCTGTATTTTTATTTCAAGGAGTTGGCAACCTTAGACATGACCTGTAGTATTTTTTGTGTCATTCTCAGCAAGAGAGCAAAAGTATTTCTAAAGATATCAGACTTTTCATCAGTGTGATATCCATGGACGATCCTGAAAACCAGTCAGTCAAGGCAGTCTGAGCACAAGCTGTTAGACCGTGTTTGCCTTCCACACCATGTTTTGTATACATGTAACCTTCCCCTCTTATCCACTCACTCTCGCCTCTGGTTGCTCTGCATGAAGTCATGCATTGTGCAGCATCAATAAGGGTTTACATACCAGACAAAGAGGAAACACAGAGTCTGAACCACGTCCTCAGGTGGAAGTTGGCCCCGGATAAAATGAAATGCAGGTTATTAAATTCACATGACTCAACTGATATACTGCAACATCTGTAATTAACTTGCCGTGTACAGATGCAAGGAGCCTTTTTACTATCAGTCTTAAGTGCACAGCCCCGTATGAACATACTGCACTGCTCATATGCACACACATTATATCCAGCACATCACATCCAATCCGTGAGATCAAGACAAATGGGATAAATGGGAAGGCTGAAACCACATTTGCTGTTCCAGTCTTCTTCCACAAATCTCCAAACCACAAAACTACATCATCATCTGAACTGGTTCGTAGTGAAAAGTACAGCCAGGGTCTCCTTTCTTTTGCTGGTTTTTCTCCATCTATTTTTGTTATTCATTTCATGTACAACAGCGGTGAAACCAAACTAAGTAATTTACCAAAGTATGGTTTGTAAGAGCTTATTCTCCTTGACTTTATTATGTTTTGTTTTATGTAACTTTTAACTTCTCATCTAGCCTCATACATTTCAGAGGGGGAGAGGCACCTTCTTCAGCACTGAAAACTTTAGTTACTTGTTACTTATTCTGGATAATGCTTAATATAATCAACAAATAATAGAATAAATAATAAATAAGAGTCAGTATGTGTTATGATGAACCTTAATTCACAGGGGGAAACGTACAAGCTACATAGGAGAATTAAAATCTGCCCTTACACTTGCAACATTAAAATGATGTCGACATTTTTTAACTCATTATTTACAATTCAACAATGTCATGTATATGATTTTGAAGTCAGGCATTCTGAATATTGAGTATTTTTATTTATAGTAAGCTCTCTAAAGTATTTTTTAATGCTGATTTTTTTTTGCAAGCAAGCATTACTTTTAGTGAAGTAAAATATCTGTTGTGGTTAATTTTCTTTTTTTTTTTTTTTTACTGTTTTCATACTCAACAAGTCAGAGCCCTCACCGATGTGGATCCCTGTTATAGCTCCGTAGTCGACATCCTCCACGACTGGAAAACCAGGAAAAGAGAAGAGGAAAAAGTGAGGAAATCATGGACACAAACCACAAGGGGATGAAATGTGTGCTGCTCTGAAACTTCATACTCTTAAGTATTAGCATATGCTCTGACCCAAATATCCTAATAAGACTGTATTTTGCTTTGGAAATTCTAATAATAGTTTTATTTAGAATTGATATCCACAATTTAAGGATATTAAAAACCACCTTACTCTTACAAAGTGATCGTTAACGAAAAACTAGCACATTACAAAAGGCCAGAAAGTGGCTCGGTTACAATGCAGGAACATTTTAAAGACTTCTCTCCATTTTGGAAATGTGGTTCAGGGAGCGTTACATGATTATTATTTCTGGATAATTCACCTCTTTAAATCTTTAAAAAACCCCAACCGAAAACCTTAAATACACATGTCTATCATATCATGTAAATCACGCAGAAGGCAAGTTTTCAAAAGTAAATTCAAACAGACAGACGGTACCTTCTGTCTCATCTGCGGAGCATGTGGAGAAAACAAAGGCAGTGAGTACAACAGGAGGGCAGCAGAGCTCAGCCGTGACCATGACCTGGACCGTGATCTCCAGACATGACCCGTCCACCTCTCAGCGCTGCACTAAGAGCAGCTCTAATATGTTTATTGGAAAGTGTTTTTTTTAAGTTTTTATTCTTTTCAGGTGTAGGGGTTTTATGGACAAACGTTGACTCATCACCTGGTGGCTTCGCTTGTCGGGGCTTGAACAAGGCTCTGGGTCTCTGCAGGGCGACTCTCCTTTAAAAAGCCAAATAAAACAAGGCTTAGTCAAAACAGGATTTAATTTAAATGGGTATTAAATGGAGTTTTTAAGTGAGTAAACATTTGGCTAACCACTAAAAACCATAAAATGGCCACCTCTCGTGGAGCTGCTGCGAGGGGATGAGCCCTGCCCGGGCGTTGCTGTCCCCCAGGTGACAGGCCTGCCACCAGGTGTCGTCCTCCATGTTGACGATCTGGAGGACGTCGCCCGTTTTAAAGGCCACAGCTGCGTCCTTGCAGGGGACGGCGGGATCCTCTTCAGGGTCATAGTCGAAGAGAGCTCGCAGAAACAGCTGGGGAAAGAAAATCGTCATTTTTGCCTTCAACAAACAAAGAAGGGACAAGAAAAGAAAACACGTATATCTGTCATATTTTGATTTATTGTTTTTTCTACTGCAGCTTTGTAAACTTCTTCTGTATGCCATCTTTGCCTGCATTTTTTTCTTTTTTTTGCAGGTTTTTTTGTCATTTTAATTTGTTTTTCGTCTTAACCCTTTGCAAACGCTCAGTTTCCAGCCTGGACAACTGCTGCATGTATTAAATATGATTATATTGGCTGAGAATTCTTTGTATGCAAACAGGATTTAGAAACTCTAGTTTTTCCACATACGGCTTTAAGCTCATGTTAAATCAAGTTGATGCAGCTCGACACGCGATGTGTGCAAAACGATAATAAATTCTATAAAAGCTGTAAATTGTAGTGAACTTAGTGTCTCACCCTTGACTGTCTGATTTGGATTTAATTTTGACATAGTTCTGCTGTAGTGACAGTGCTGTGGCAAAGACGCAGAACATAACCAAAATGATTTCATCTCTTTTTTACTAAAACCAGGTGGGACTGCATGCGAACCTAAAACACACACAGCACAGAACATGTGTGCTTGATATTTACTGTACCTTCTTACTTGATGACATTTCTTCTTTGGAGGAGGCGGGGATGATTTTAAATTTAACTTGGCCTTGGGAACGAGCCTACAGAAGAACATTAAAAAGGATCGATTACATATGTTTGTTATTTGCTGATTGATGTTAAAATATGAAGCTTCACCCAGCGGTTGGTTAGCTTAGCTTAGCTTATCATAAAAAACCGGAAGGGCGACACACCAACTTTGTGCAATGCATGTCAAGAATAGTGTTTAACATTTGTATTTCATTTGTTTAGTTTGTACAAATATTAACATGTAAAAACAAAACATAAAAAGTATTAATTTTTGGCACATTTTTTTAAGCTAGCTATTTCACCCCATGTCTATATGATAAAGCTAAGCTAGCTGGATAACTGAACAGTAGCTTCATATTACATTATTGGGATATTGTCAATAAATTCATGAAAATTAATAGATTTAACCAACAACAATTACCTATGCAGCATTAGTCCGATATCCATCTTGCCTCTCTGTGCCGTATAGATTTGTTGTTATTGTACAAAACTATTTAAAAATACACGACCCACAGCATTGCAGTGGCATGTTGCTTCCTTCATTAAAACCATCCTGTTCTTGTATAAAACCTACTAATAAACCAAATGTGGATTTATCCACAGCAGAATAGTTACATACAAATGTACTAATTACACCTGAGTTATAAAGATTAGCTTAAAAGTGAACAGCTCAAAGATATTTTAACCATAAATATGTGACTTTAAATGTTTGTCATTTTCAGTGATAACAATAGCAGACAGTAATAATAATAGTAAAGAGTAAATAATAATTTTCTGATAAACTGGTGCTTCATTTTGTTCTTTAATGAGATTTTTTTTACATTGTTTTTTTTAAAAAAAAACAAAGAACAATGTCAGCTTTGTCCCTTGAATTACACGATCAAAAAGAAGAAATAAAACTTTGGGAGAAAGATGAGAAAAGCAAACAGTGAAATCCTCTGAGGCGACACTGACCAGGAGAGAAGGGATTTCCTTTGGCTTTCTGCTCTCCAGCGAGACTCCGTTCACCTCCTTCAGCTCATCTCCTTCATGGATCAGGCCTTTGAGTTGTCGAAAAAACACAAATTAAAAATTTGTAACACATGCATCCTGATCATGCTACGACAACCCTTCTGGAACGTGCGGCCTAAACACAACTGTGACAACTGCAAGTTTATCAAGTTACCGCTTTTATCAGCTGCACCACCTCTCATGATCCTCGCCACAACAATAGCCCCCGTGGATTTGTCCATCTTAATCGTGGCCCCCTTGTGGATGATAATCAGTGAATAAAAGACAGGCAAACAGAGGCAACGAGGTCAAAGGATGAACAATGAAAATAACATGCTGATTATATTAAAGTCTAGACGAGCTCCTTATTTAGAGTCACTTCATTCCAGTGAAGGTTGTTTGTATCGAGACGGGACCGTTTAGCCAGCTGCCTTCATGTCACACACAAAGAGCTGGAAAAGGTTCCCCGAATGAGCATTATTTCCAACAGATGTTATTGACGTGGAGCAAATCGCAATGGAAATGTAGTTGACTACAATCAGCTCACGCTTGGGTGTAACCCTGTTGTCTGGAAAACGGGAACATACTGGATTGATCAAAGAGACCATGTCAGGCAAAGGTCACCCCCCCCACCCCCCTCCCCCCCACTCCAATCTAGCTTTGTGATCAATACAAAAGTATGTTCTTTATTATTGGTCCTCTGCAAATTCCCCCGTGAAAGCTCAATCACTGACACACACACACACACACACAAAAACCCTCCTCCATCAACAAGTAGCCTAATTTATTCTCATATTTAAAGATATGATTCAGCTCGTCTGCTCGACAATGCTCGTGTTTCTGGCTAATGTTTGTTTGTCTCATTCTTTGCAAGAATATCTCAAAAACTTGTCAACAGCTTTCGGTGGATTTTTTGGTGGAAAGTGAGGCCACAGGCCATAAAACACATGTTTAGTTTTTGGTGTGGATCCAGGAATCTTGACTTTGTTTGTGGGGGCATATTTCTGCTATTTTCTAATGAACTACTGGACCTATTTGAGTGGAAACACATCTGACACATGTTCCCCATGAGTGTCTGTCACTGTATGTATTTAATGGAGATCTTGATCCAAATGCAGTGAAAAAAAAAAAAAATCAGATTCTTTTATTGTAATGAAAATTTAGAGGGTTTGTCATCATTGGCTGATGGATGCGTCCCTATAATTAAGACCTTGAAATAACTTGATTTACATCAGGAACGGAAGAGAAATTATCCCAGTATGTTTCAATGCCCTATACATTCTTAAAGGAGCTCATTTAAATGTTGCTGTGCATATGCATATAGACAGTCACAGCAGATATATGGCAACAAAGATGTGGAAGAATTGACTGTAAATTCCGGGTCGAGGAAAGTGAGCAGCAGGCCAAACGTAAGGCAGATCCAGGCTGCAGGAACCTTTCTTATGTTTCCTGTCATTCCAAGGGGGCTGTAGTCCTGCTGCACCTTGGCACACAAGGCCTGAGCAGTCACGCTGTTTGACAACATGACATAAATTCACTTGCTGGAGAAAGATTCCTGTTGAGATGCCGAGTCCCTGGAATATGTTTATTGCTTTGAACTGCACGAGTGTGTCAGATATTGTGGATGGACAAATTACAAATGTTTGAGCGGAGCTGCCCTGTTACACGGTTGTCTTAGCTTATATACTTGCATTTGTGTTTGTTTTAGGTGCTTAATAAGGCCAGGTAGACACAATAAGACATAGGGCTGACATGTTGTAAAGTATAATTCGACTTGTTTTTGGAGAATTTTAAAGAGATTCACGTGAGTAGAGTGGAAAATGCATTTTGTATGTAAAGGAAGGACAATGGAAGGAGTAAACTTTTTTAAAATGTTCATTCGTCTTAAAATTCTTCCAATTAAGAGGTCATACTCACATAATTGCATAAGTAATTGCTTTTCCTTTCTTTGCTAAGAGTTGAATGAAGATCTTAATATCACTGCATGTCTGTACTACGACATAAACATGCTGCCTGAGTCAGCAGGTGGCTATCTGAGCTAGCATGGCTGGAAAAAATGGGTTTAGAAAATTTGCATCTGAACAATTTCAATGCTATAAACAAGTCATTCAGTCTCATTCTGGCAGTATCAAGAAAATAAAAAAGCAAAATCTAAATCTATGTCGTGCTGTTTCTCCCCTGTTTTCAGTCTTTAGGCTTAGCCACGCCAACCACCAGGTACTGTGTCGATATTCTCATGAACTCTTAGCAAGAGAGCCTGTGTGCCAGGTTACTTGGGCCAAACAGGAGATAAATACCATTTTTACTGTGACCTTTAAAAGCATGAAGACATTTTTACTGACCAGTGGTTCTTTGGTTTTGACCAGACTAACAATTTTGACCGAGTCCTCGTCCTCGTCCAGCACATCGTCAGGTATTGGTGGCAGAGTGGGTTCAAAGTCTCTCTGAGCAACGGCGTCGTGGACGGACAGGAGACTCTGTGGAGGAAGCAAATCAAAAGGAAGGTGGTGATCAGTATTTAGCTAAGCCCCTTCAAAGTTTAGACGCTGTGAACAGATGTGACATTCGAGGATAGTGTTTTAAAATACATCATGTTTTTTATGGAAACCAGGAAGGCCGGCCACTCTAAACAAAATGGAAACTGGCGTGCTGGCTGTCAAGTCGCTGTCAAATTTGGCATTGTGTGCTAATGCTGGTGTGGTCATTGCAAAAGTCTGATTATTTATTGCTGTCTATTACAGATGGAAGTAATGTTTAACAACTCCTGTAACCAGAGAAGGTTTAGAAGACCAACATTTCTGGAAGTGGCCAGCCTAGAGATGACTGGATGTAATTGTAAGGTTAAAAGGTACTCAGTCGATGTTGCGGTAACTAAGGGTGACTGGTTGGTGGTTGAGATTGTGCAAAAATTACAAGAAGTTTGGCCGGCCTTTCCGCACTCACTGCGGGGACTGGATCCAAACACAGCACTTTACGCTTCGTTGCAAACCTTCTATTTCCTCCGTGCCAACATGCCAAATTTGATTTAGTTCGGAATATCCTGCCAGCCTGAGGGCCACCTGAAAGCAACCCCCCACACCGCCAAACAGTCCCTCGCCCTGCAGTCAGCTCAGCTCAAACATGACACACACACCTTTAGAAAAAAAAAAGTCAATGAAGGACTGCAAACTGATACATGACTCACTGTCCAGACGGTTCATTTAAGTTTGCTTTCTGTTAACTTTGGCAGTGAAAAAACCTCCGAGTTTGTTTGCAGAAAAACGAAACAAAACAAAACAAAACAAAACAAAAAAAGGTTAATCTATCACAGTGAGTTCCAAAGCAAAGGAATTCACTGTAATAAGAGAGAATGGGAAGAGAGGAAAAACTTCTGCTCATTAACTCAATTTTAACAATCAGCCAATCCATCTGTCAGTTAGTCTACTTGTTATCCCCGTGTCCATCAACAGTTGCTCTGCTCAGAAGCTGCCAACGCGTGAGCAATGTGTCTCTGGCCACTCTCAGAGACAGGTTTTTCAAAAAACAAACATTCATTTACAGAATATTATAACCAGAGTTTCTCATAAGTACGTGTGAGCTCCTGCGTCGGGGCCAAGAACAAACAGGTCATTAAGACTGTTTAAACAAACCTGTTAGTTCTCGACTGGCTTCAGCTCCTCATTAGGAGAAGCCACGACTTCTGCAGTTAACTGGAAAAGCATACACTGTGTGTATGCATGTGTGTGTGTGTGTGTGTGTGTGTGTGCATGTCTGAAATATGACTGTCAGCAGATCTAAAAATAAGGAAACATGCATTTGTAGTCTGGGCCTCTACATGAGTGAACACTAATAAGCATAACTATGGAGTAGATTAGTTTCGCTGCCAGTGTGGTTAATAGATGTCAGCACCTCTTAGCGGGCAGAATGATGAGGTGAAGTCAATTTGAATAAAATTCACACTTGGATAAATTTGTCAATCTGTGTGACCCATATAAGAGGTGAATGTAAGACACTAAATACTACAAGTCTTTGCTTTGATGGATGTGTGAGCTCCGGCGTTTGGTCTCAGCTCAGACAAGGCATGACAGCATTGAAACTAGCATGTAAGATTACAGTCGTAGTGTTAGCTATGTCAGGAGAAGCACGAGTAAACATGCAACCACAGCGATCAGGAGT
This sequence comes from Acanthurus tractus, assembly GCA_029783725.1. Lineage (NCBI taxonomy): Eukaryota > Metazoa > Chordata > Actinopteri > Acanthuriformes > Acanthuridae > Acanthurus > Acanthurus tractus. Next base: position 6,020,476 of record JAQNCA010000004.1, read on the forward strand.
ATGTTTCTTTTATTTTTTAACAATCAGTCGGGGCACTGAAGTAGAGAAAGCAAAACAGCATCTTCCAAATGGATTCCTGCTTCATAAATGATCCATGCGAATAGCAATTATAGGATATGCTTCAGTGATAGAAAACTATACTCTTGCAGAATTTGGGGCTTTGTTTATATGTCTGTGCGTGGTTGTAATATGGAGTTTGAGAAGCCACTTTTTGGAAATATTCAGCATAGTGCAAATATAGATACACTTATTCATCCTTTTACCAAGATTTCGATAATAAAGAGCCACACAAGTGTCATTTCTGTCAACTGAACTCGAAACTAGAGTTAGCAGTCGGTTAGCTTAGTTAGCTTAGAATAAAGGTAAGAACAAGGGGTGAAAATAGTCCAACTTTGTCCAAATAATTCCACTAATTACATGTCATACCTAAGCTAAGCTAACGATCAACAGTCCTGGTAGTATTTTGATATTTAATGGATATCAGATAAGTGTTTTCTCATTTCACTTTTGGAGCAAGTGAAACAGAGATGTTTTTTAAAAAATATATAAATGAGAGGTCCATTTTCAGTCTCGCTAAGCAAAGGTAACACCAACTATCTCCTGGCTATAGCTTGGCATGTAGCAGTTTAGCTTAGCTCACAGAAATAAAGCCTTGTTTGTTTGAGCTCATGGTGCGAAAGCCAAACTGTAAAATTGTAAAGTTCCAGTTTTATAGGGAAACACCAGATCAGCCATGTTAGCTTAAAGTTGGAGGTGTGTGAAGCTGCAGGTGCTCTTCACCTTGAAGTGGGGTTTGGAGAAGATGGCAACCAGTTCTTTGACCTCATCACTCCAGCCTTCGTTTACCAACTCCTCCACCAACTTGAAACAGAGGAAAAGAGAATGAGAGGCAGGTCATATTTTTAAAAAATAAAGGTGCAATCACGTCACAGCCTGAGCGAGGTTTGCTGGAGTCCAAAGTGCGCTAGCGAAGAGAAACAGACGTGAGCAGTGAGACAAACGTCGGCTGTAGTGGCGTGTCATCGGTTCTGTCCTCATGCCTACTTTGTTCACCTCATTGGGGATTTGCTTTTCTCTTCTAGTTGTTTAGCTATTTGTCCTGGTTTCTATTTTGGTTTTGTGCCTTCAGCTGCTGTCAGAATAAAAAAAAAAAAAAGTCCCAGAATCCCCAAGACTACCCTGCTGCTGCAGCAATGACCGAAACAGAGCGGCCTTGACCGTCGGCGGCAAGTGGAGAGGCGGAGAGTGACTGTGTGCAGTCGCCCATCTTGTAAAGCATATTACTGTAATGACTTCTACTGCTTCAAGATGTCGAGTGGCCCTCCAAAGACACAATGCATGAAGGTCATTAGTTTCCACTGTGAGCAAACAGAAGCCTCTCTGAGGGGAACCAGACCTATGGTTTGGCCCTTGCAGTAGGACCTGATGATTTAAGCCAGGCGGAGAGTGGCTGTCGAACCAAATCTGAGACAAAGGGAGTGAAGGGAAGGAGATGGAGAGAAGTGTGGGGGAGAGGATAGCCCCAGATATTGACAGTATGGAAACATGGCAGGAATTACAGTACGTAGGTAGGAGGCAGATAAAGGGAAGAAAATGGAGGAAAAGGGGAAAAGGATGCAGAGTAAGTGAAGAAAAGAGATGATGAAAGGAAAGTGTGGTTTAAGGATGGAGAGAAGAAAAAGATGGAGGCAGAGAGTAAAGGAAGAGTGTAAAAAAGATCATCCTTGTAAAACACTTTATGCAAGAACATGAGAGGAAAAACTGGAAACTGAAGGTGGAACATGGTTTAACTGGTACAAAGATGCTGGGATGGGTTGAAGCCGTCGGATTAATGGGTCAGCGGCAAGAAAGAGGAGAACGGCTACATGAGATGTGAAGTCTGAAAGGGATGGAGACCGGTTGAGCCTTTGTGAGTCACAGCCGTAGTGGGAGTACTCTCTGTCACTTCATCTTAAATTTGAAATTAATTATATTCCTCCAACCTGAAACATTAAACTACACACAAGATGATTTTAGCAGCCTTTTTGCTCAGCGCTGTCCTCGGTGACCCAACGCGTGGCATGAAGACACTCAACGATATCTGCTGTCGAAACCCGGCCGTTCGAGCAACGACATCTGAGTTTTTGTAACAACATTTCATATTTCAGTCCCCAAAGGAGGGAATGTGCAATCCACTCAGGCTAATATGTGACAAGAGAGCCATCTGTATATCAGATGAAACAATTTAAATGATGAATAAGCTTCCTCCGGTCCCTCCGCTGTCAAACCGTCTTCCTCAGCAGCACGTCTATCTGCACAAGATGTTTTTGGAAGAGTGGCTCACGTCTGAGGCCAGCGTCGCTGCGTGCTCCTGGACGGGGATGGGACTTCGCTTCTCGAAACGCTTCAGACGCTCGTGGATCTGTCAGGAAAGAACCACGGTGAAGATTTTCTCTGCAGTAAAAAAGACTTTTAATGCAAAATCTGCTACAACTTTAAATACGGTCACTATTTATCCTACTACTTCCTCTAGTACCATTACATTTATTTAAGTTAAGTAGCATTTATTAAAGATCTTCAATTTTTTCTGGGCTTGAACAAGAACTATAAAAATGAAAACACATTTTAGAAATCAAATAAATAAATCAATGTTCTTGTTACTTTGCACGACTGTTAAAAACAGGAAACAGATCATGTTTTTACTACATGAAGTATCCTACTGTACTTCACTATGTGTACTTGACTTATTTATACTAAACAGTTTCATGTTAATATGATACACTTGTTATTATCGTCACATAAAACACATTATAATTACAATATCTAAAAATATGTGGACCTACAATATAGTAAAGTACCTATATCTGCACCATCTCGACCAGTACAACTCAATACAGAAGTAATAATACACAAATTACAGAAGTAGTAATACACAAATTGAAATACACAGTAGTTGAGCTCTGTCAGGAGCATTCTTACTGTGTAATACTTTATAACAAAATATGTGTCATACTGTTGTTTTTGATGATTTAGGTACATTTTGCTAATAATTCTGCACTTTGGAGTAACTGAGAAATACTTTTAATTTACTGAAATATTTTTATGCTGGAATTAAAAAACAGGATCTGAATCCAAACCAACTCAACCATCTAAGCCAACTTTGTACTTTAATGCAACCTCAATGCAGACGAAAGTGCTGCTTAAAAAGCTATAAAAAGTTGAGGATGCTTTTGAAATGAAAGAAAACAAGTGAATCACAGTGACTTTTTTTTGTGCTTTCACCTTAAAGAGCAGGTGAAGCTTCTTCTCCATCAGCATGCTGTGGAGGAACCTGTAGTCCTCCTCTCTGTCTGTATGAGACTCTGTTCCAGACATCACTGATGATAGCAGCCTGCACACACCTGAGGGAGCAGGACATTCACACACACACACACACACACACACACACACACACACACACACACACACACACACATCAATAAGCACTCCACCCGCACCTGTTGTTCATTTACAGTTACTGTTTTGAAGGTTATGAGCTGAGGTCAAGAACCGAAAGAGGGAGGTCAGAGGTTAAACGGAGGGTGTGATGAAAAGCCTCCCGTGGGGTCAGACTATCCAGTATTTTATCTAACAGGACGGGACAAAGGAGCTAAAAAGGGAAGAAAAATAAACTGCATCTGCTGACCTGCTGCACCTTTGCCATACCTCTATGTTCTGTCCTGCTCAGCATTCTCCTCTGTCTTTAAACACAAAAGGAAATTTAATCAAAAACCAAAACCCCTCAAACACTAACACTCAGCTATCTCCTCCAGATCTCCTTTGATTCATCAGCCAAGAAGGAAACCAAAGCACGACAGAGAAATGATTAAAGAAAAGGGGGAAATGTATGTTTTTCACGTCATGTGTCATTCTTCTCACGAGACAATACCGCCCCCTAGTGCTGGTCTCAGATATTGCAACATCACGGTGACTGTTCCAATTTTCATGTGGATGCTTTTAAAATTATATAATTACTCACTACTCTATCAATAGTATCTAGAGATCTTTTTCATTATGACATTCAACTTTACATGTTTAGTTGCTTTATTATTATTTACCAGAAATAACATTAATAAAAGATGTAGAGGAAAAAAAAAGTATAACCACAGGATAAATACTGAATATTCTTTGCTCAATTACTTTAATAAATAGCATAATAAATAAAAAACTATAATTTTTAACATGCAAATAAGCAGAATTCCATTTAAAAACATGATGATAGAGTCTATTTAATACAGTTGCTAGACAACAGAATCTAAACCTACAATTGAGTAATACAATACATTTGCCACAGTGACATATTTTTGGCTTTTTAAACATTTCAGTAGTTGATGATAACTAAAAGTATTTATTTTAAAAAATTAGACTAAAATATTTCATCTGTTATGTTCACGTTTAGAGCCATTCTTACACACTTCAAGCAGACGGAGTATCAGCTCATTGCAACGATGCAAAATTGAAAGTGCACTCACCAGAGACCGTGTGTTTCATGAGGCCATGTCGCCGAGTATGAGCTGCATTTAAATGTCCACTTGTGAAGGGAAGCTGTAGAGCGTTCGACTGGCCAGACTGTAAAAGAGACTGTCTCTTTTTTAGTCAATATGTGTCAGGTCTGACCCCAATCGAGCCAACGGGGCAATCAATACAGCAATCAAAGAGAGTGTGGGGCTTAATGTTGGCCTACACCAGTTCACCTCTCACATATTACTGTCACTGATTTAGTTGAATCTGAGGTCAACAGTTGCATCATTTCAGTGCTTTTTCTCTTTTCTCTCTCTCCCTCCTCTCTGGTTATACAATGCATGGACATTTAAAATCAAAATATGTTTGGTGTATGAGGGAAAATAATGCATGATACATTCCCGATAAAGAGTGTTTTTAATGAGAAGTTTGATCATTTGCAAGGCGGTGGATGTCTTCACAGCACAGAAGCTGTTCAGTATCACTCTGATCTCTGTCTGTCTGAGGAAGATAACTGGGAATTTCCATTTAGGACCAAATACATGTGCTGTGAAACAAAATGCATAAATAAAAATGCATTTGTTACTCCTCTGTAATAACCAGAGAGCAACAGAGTCTGTGTCCAAATCCACAGACCACGTGTAATCCCCAAAGAAAAACCAGCAGGTAACAGTAATGCAGCTTGTAAAGGGCAAAGTGTTGGTCGCACTGAGATAACAGAGCAGACTAGCGGACAGACCGTGGGTGTGTCCCAGAAAATGGCCAGCCAACAAGATGTGAACTCGGAGGTGGAGTCCACGGCACCAACTAGCTGTTTTCAGCTGCGTCACGTTATCCAGAGACAGCGCGGCTCACACCGGAAATGATTTTATTTCAAAGTAATGGCGCAAGCTTAATAAGGCCTCGGATGGGGGAAAAAAATATCTTACATTTAAAGCTGAAACGTACGTTTTTTTCCTGTATGGCTGCGCTGTGAAAATATAATTTCCTATCTATAAAGAAAAATTGAGAAAAATGTACATTTAAAAAAAATATACAAGCATCATCTAAGCAACATCTGTCTAGTTTTCAGGATAAATATCCCGTTTATGACTCGAATCATTTGTTAGTTTAACAAGGAATACGTTTTTTGCTTAAAAAGTAAGTTCACGATTAGAAGTTTCTTGTCATATCCAGCTAAAGTATAATTTTTTATCATTTTAACTTACTGCATTTTTCAATAATGTCAGCCAGCTTTCCAACGAAGTCTTGAGTAAGTGATTCAGGTGCGAGACATTTTACCTGCGTAAAAGGTAAAATTGTCAAAATGCCTGAGCGGTTAAAGCTGCTCATTTACTGTTGCACTTGTGTTTTGTTCTTCAGTTGTGTCAACACCACAGCGATGTATTGAATGGCATCAATGGCATTTCTTGGAGTTCACATAATTTATTTATCGATTTATTTAGATCGCGATATTTTTCCTCACTCATTTAGCCGTCCGCACCTGCAATTGTGCTTTTATTTTGACAGGTGTAACCGGAAATGATCCCCCTCGCTGAACGTTATTAGCGATGAGTCTGTCTTCTCCGTTTCCTACTGACTCTGCTGCTTTTCGCTGAGCTACATCGGTCAAACCGAGCGCCTGCCGTATCTACATGCCAGATGATGCACTGAGGGTGGTTTTTAAAACAGACCACCCGCTATGCAGTGCTGGTGCTCGGTGCGCGGCTTCTAGGTATCCGTTTGTCCGGATAGACTGAGTGTAGATATCAGGAAGCTGAAGAAAAGAGAACTGTGAGAGCAGATAGACAGGAGGCCACGGTTCCCCCTCACACACATACATACATCACCACGGCCTTGATGGTGATGTATGCAAGGAAACCAACGAGAGTCAGCGATGGGTAAATCGAGCATAAACGCTAACATTTAGAAAACTTAGGATTTTTGACTTTTAGGCCGGTTAAAAAATGTTTACATGTATTTGTTAGCCGTCAGTGCTAAGTTACTAGCTAACGTTAGCGTTAACAGTTTGCCTGCAATTAGCTGTGGGTTCTGAACATTTCCTGTTGCTAATCGACCAACGTTAAGGAAAATTTGCCGGCTAAAATTTTAATGGTAAATGCTTTTTTTTTTTTTTTTTAATAGGGGCATTATCTACGATTTATCGTGGGATTTTTTTTTACGTTTTTAGCTAGTGACATAATGAACAGCTGTTGCTAAGTCGGCAAATCAGGCTAACTAAGCTAACGGCAGCTAATTGGCTAAATATGATCTAGAAAGTGTGCAGCTGAGGTTAGAAAACTAACCGAACCGTCCATGCTAACTGTCCGCTAACACGGTTTGTTGTGTTTGTCTTCGCAGGTGCAACGACAGAAGGGATTCACAATCCTATCAGGTATGATATGATCCTCATTTGTCACCTGTCATACTTCTTACTAACCCTGATGACTCCAGATGCAACACAGATGTTTTTCCGTTAGAACGATAAGCTGGGAAATTCATTGTTATTTCACAGGTGCAGCAACCACACAATTACATAGTAAAATCTGTGGTGTGTGTCAAGTCTGACTGGGCCAACTCAACTTCAAATCCCAATATGTTGTCATGTGATGACACTGAGTGACAGTATACGGTATTAAAAGTCTTGCCTTAAATTAAGTTTTGTGGTTTTTACAAAAATTCCAATAAGATAAACTGACTGTTGTCCTTGTATGGATCAGTAAATTAAAATGATGTTAAGATAGTTTCAGGTTTGTTATGTGAGGACACATTTGTGTACTGCTGTTGTTCTCCCTGTAAAATCATCTGTTGGTGCAACCAGCTTTCTAAACGTTGTCCTGTGGGCTAATTTCAGTAAATGCCTTAACACACGAAAGTCTGGCTGTGAACTCAAAGTGTAATTTATTGCAGACATGCACATCTCACACATGGTAGAGATATATTTCTCTTTTGGCAGGAAAGATTTTATGACATGTGCTAAAGATGTTACACTCACGTTTGAGCTGCAATACATTTTTGGGAATATCAAATCTGCTTTCACTGTTTTTTATTGTTAGTCATCTTGCACTTCCTCATTGATGCCTGCTTACTGCACTTAATGTTCCAGAAAGAGTTAAAGGTGTTATAACCTATTTGAGAAAATTGTATTGTAAGCTTTAGCACATCCCTACAAGTCTTTCTACCGTGCTTCTATTCAATCCAGACCCATAAATCTCAACCAAAGAGCCAGTCCAGCAGCCTTCACCGTTATGACAAGGTGCGCGATGGCTCATCAGACCCCACGCCCCCTTACAAGATGCTGCGACGGTCAGACGAAAGTCCTGTCAGCAGACACGGAGACGGCGCAGGGCACGGCAAGGCAAAAACCTCTCACCCAATTAGAGGTAAAAATGGTAGGTCTGAATCTGGTGGTCACATGCATGCAATTAAATTTTATCCTAAAAGGTTTTTATGAGTACGAATTAGCCTTGGTGCTGCTATAACCTCAGACAAGTTGAACACATCTAATGCCCGTGGCTGCAGGGACAGTAATGGCTTTAGCCTTCTGTAATTAATTTAGAGATCGCTGATCTTTGACATACTGAGTGGCCTTTTCATATTGGCACTTCAACTACGGTTGTGCAATTAAATAATCTTGATATGAGATTGCAATAAAACGTAGGAGATGATGATAAGCTTTGGATGATTTTTAACTCGATATGGCTGGACGTGTCCGATCATAAAGCAGAATATAAGGTGGTAACAGCCTGTCAGTCTGCAGGCTTGTACACCGAAGTACACACCCATTTTCCCACAGCAAGCCATTGTTTGAGAGGAAAACAACAAATGATACCGAAGGACTAAAAAAGCGACTTTTGCCCCCCCTCCCGCTCTGTCATGTCTGTGTGCCACCTGTGAGCACATGGGCAGGGCATAGCAGTGTAATAGCAGCACAAAGCCCAATGCAAAGGCGGTGAAACAGACTTAAAGATGCATTTTACTTAAATCACAAAAGCGAGACCATACGATGGATTTGCAAAGCACATGTTGGGTAAGCAGATTGCAAACTTGCAGAAATTTGATTTCTGCAACGCTGCCTTCAGTAACTTGCTGTCCCCTCTTGGTTCACACCATTTGTTTCACGCAGGGCTAGTTATTCTAGAGTGCAGAGATCTTGTGTTATTTCCAACAAGCTTAGAAATGTATTGACAGGTTGAGGGTAACGCAGCATAAAATGTGTGTACTTGGTTTGGATATCTCAAATGAAGCGGTGATGAAGATTGGTGCCAAAAAAGCGAAATGAAAAGCGAAAGCGTAAACTTTCACGGAGAACAAAGGAAGCTTCGGATTGTTTTGTTACCTCACTGCTGTCAGACCACAGCTCTGTCACTGCTGCCCAAACGTAAGTAATGCAAACCGAGAAAACGTTTCTTAATCCGTAGTTACAGCTGTCATGGATTATTCAGCCTCCTGCAGAACACTGTGTATTTGCTTTGACTGGCTGAATAACTTTGTTGCAGGGACCAACAGCTCTCCTCAGGAGAACTCTCACAACAACAGCTCCCACCATGGCGCCGACTCGCACGCAGCTCCGAGCAAGCCTGCAGACAGGGTAAGAAGTCGTCCGGTATTATCTGATTATGTATACCCTCAGCATTTCCTATAGCAATTGCTGTCACGCTACTCTGAAACATGGTATGCAGGACGTTATGTGGAGGCGTCTCTCTCTATCTGTGTGCAAACAATCCGTCCCAACAACAGTGCGTGATTGAAGCTTCAGAGTTTTGTTCCAGGCTCCCTGTATAGAGAAGATGGTCTGATTAGATTTGGGACTTCCTCCTTAAATAGATTCAATTTTGTAATTATTATATCTCACTGGTAGGACTCAGCAGTAGGACAGGATTCTCAATGTAATACCATGACATGCTGGTTAATCTATATAATTCCATGTTAAATATGGAGGTTTATGGTTTAATGTGGTGAAGAAAACTGATGACATGTAATGTATAATAATATATAGTTTGTTGTGATCATTTATGTGTATGTAAATACATTAACCAGGTAACATGAGCTCTACAAACTCTGATAAATCTAGAGCCAAAAGGGAAGACTTTTAATTTTATTTATAACCTTAAACATGGCAACGTCCTGAGGAAACGACAACCCAGTTCAAAAAGACTTGGGAAGCCATTTGAAATGTAAATAAAAAATAAGAATGCAGTTCTTTACCAAGTCTTCCTGAGCCCATGGGTTAGTTATTCGTTTCTCTGGGTGGTGAACCTCAGCCCATTCCTGCTCACAGATGACCGACCCTTTCATACTCATGCATGATCCAATCACCTGTCACCAGCGTACCTGCTTGCTGATGCGCTCACTCTCTTGCTCGCTCGCTCTCTTGCCCTACAGGAAACACACATATAACCAAATCACACATCCCATCGTTAGATTGCACACACTTGTCGCTGCAGAGCCGCAGTAACAGCAGTGACCTTATGAACTCTGTCCAGTGGTTTCCGTCTAACACTGACGTCTTTTAAATGGATTCAATTGGAAACTTCCTCAAGAACGCCTTAATGTTTTTGTGTGTGACAGTCAAAAACCCTTTTATCTGATAATGGACTTTTACATGTGACTTTAAAGAGGTAAAAAGCAAGGCCAATGCTTTTCTCCACTGTTGTGCTCCACACACAGCTTGTAGTTGGTGTACAAGGTGTTGCAGACTTCTTTTAAGTGTCATTAAAGATCTCTCTCTCTTTTTCCTTTAAAGAAAACAGTGCAAATGTTATTGTAAATGTTCAGTTTCTGAATCAGTATCGCTGCCTAGATGGATAAAATATAAATGTGTTGTGTTGTTCGTCTGTTCTACTAAAAAAAGTTATTACCGTAGTAGAAATGAAGGAAAACCACGAATGTTCTGTTTCTGTTTGGAACTGATGCAAAACCCAGAAGGTGTAATCGATGTGATTTCAACTCCTCGTTATGACGAAAGTAAACGTCGGTTTACACTTTTCCTTCATATGAACTGACAGAACAAATATCCCTCGTAGGTTTTTTCTTGTCTCACTGTTTTATTTCGTTTATCGTCTTCGTGGTTTTTCTCTGACTTTAATGTGCTTACCCTGCTGTTCCCATCAGCTGTTTCCTCTACACACACACACACACACACACACACACTCTCACACACACACCCCTCTGGTCTCTTACTGTACACACACCAGCTTGCCTTGTATCACTCTGTTTATGTCTCCTATTGTTTGTCAGCTCTGTGGATGCTCTTTGGATTTTTCCAAAACAGCTTTTCTGTTTCAGCAGCAGCAGATGTGAAGTTTGTTCGACTCGGCAGTAACTCTTTGCTAATCTGATGTCTCGTCTCTTTTTGACACCAGGACCCAGCAGACGACTGGACAGAACACATCAGCTCCTCCGGGAAGAAGTACTACTACAACTGCAGAACTGAGGTCTCGCAGTGGGAGAAGCCCAAAGACCTGTTGGAGAGGCAAGCCGGCTCACATGAAGCTGAAACAAACATTTACACCCACAGACTATTTCAACTCGGACCCAAAACACTAATTAGGACTGATTCTCATGCAGAGGCGTATATTAAAAGATCAAGCGGTGTGCCGGGCTGATCGGAATCGCACCGGCTCAGGATCCACAGTCTGACTGCAGCATGTTTTCTGCACATGTTTACTGTTGCTCTCTGCTTAATCTGCTTCAGGGAACAACGACAGAAAGACTCAGTCAAGATGGCGGCGAACAGTTTCCCCAAGGACATGGACTACAGACAAGAGGCCTTGCAGGACAAAGCCACAACAAGTAAATACGGCTTTCTGATGAAAACTCAGCAGTGTGCTTCACATTTTGACACAATCATGCACATAAACAATGACAAGCTTCTGTTAATCACTTTGCATAAACATCTGAGATGCAGACAAGGCTTTTACTGTTATTTACTGCATTATTCTGCTGCTCTTATTCCCTCGGAGAAGATCTACACATACATGACGTCATGCTGTGTTCTCCTTCCCTGTCCGACTCCTCAGAGACCACATCAGGGGACCAGTCCACAGCATCCAACTCCGGCCATTCCTCCTCCTCCTCCTCCTCTTCTCAGAGCCTGAACTCCGCACCTGGTGCTTTAGGTTCCACCCCCTCCACCATGTCCTCCTCCTCCTCCTCCTCTTCCTCCTCCTCGGGGCAGGCGCCCCAGTGTGTGCAGTCCCCGTCGCCAGCGCTGCTGCAGGACCCGGCTCTCCTGCATCAGCTCCTCCCTGCGCTGCAGGCGACCCTGCAGATGAACAACGGCAGTATGGACGTGGCCAAGCTCAACGAGGGTGAGGGCACGAAAGAGCAGAGCCACACCTGGTGACTCTCGCTGCACTTCCACGCACACTAACGCTGCCTTCTGTGGTGTTTTATTCCGCTGTATCACTGAGGGTCACACAAGCCACAAGTTTTCATTTGCTTTCACGTAACGGCTTTAATGTAACTGCACTTCCTGTGATCCAGTGTAGCAAACAAACAGCAAATAACTGCACTGCATTTCCACTCGTAGTGGCTCTGCTGAGACCATCAAGTGTCCCCTTAAAGAATCCCGTTGGCCTGAATAGAAAATAATCTGTAACTATATCTGTTACATCCAGTGACTTGAGAATTGCATGTTTATAGCGTGACGCAGAAAGCTGCATTATGGGTCGTTGGTAGCATTGTTTTTGCTAAGCTAACAAGTGTTTTCAGAGTGCGTCTTCAAGAGGGCCCTCAGCCCCGAAACTAACGCTGTTGCTCAGTTTGAAACCAAAAAGAGAATCTGAAGGTTTGTGTTGTTGTGTTTTGCCGTGACACGTCACGTCTGAACTGCAGAAATGGAGTCACAGATTGAATCACATGTTCAAGCAGCCAAGAATCACAGCTGCCGCAAGTGACGAGCAGCTCGAAAAGAGCGTAAGATAACTGTCAACAGAGAGAAAATCATTTCGATCTCTGAGTCCGACAGGAGAGCGAGTGAGTGTGTGACTGATGTTTTTCTCTTTTATCAGAGAAAAGACTTCAGAGACGAGCACTCTGCTCTCCTCTCAGGAAGACTTTCCTAACAGGACGAGTGTTTAAGCTTAAAACCCAGACTTGTCTCATATATTGGGACCATGACAGAACCTGGTACCTTCACACAGCTGGTTCCTCTGGTTCCTCGATGTATGGCGTTTCCACCTGTTGTGTGTTCTGATCGTGTTGTTCATGCCTAACCGGGTTCTCCTGATTCCAAACGGTGCATCGGCCTGTCGGTTGCAGCCAGTTTCTTGCTCCTCTTTGTGAACGTGGCCTGACCCGCGTGCTCGATGTTAAAAGTTCCTCCAGCTGTTTGGTCAAATGACATTGATGTGATCCGGAAAAAAGATGAATCCTCCCACTGATTTTTGTTTCTTATCTTAACTGTGTCTTCTGACTAAACCACGCGTGTTCGTGCGCTCACCTGTTGTGTGCCCTCTGCTCATTCACCTGTGTGTGTGTGTGTGTGTGTGTGTGTGTGTGTGTGTGTGTGTGTGTGTGTGTGTGTGTGTGTGTGTACATTTCCTCTTTCCTCCCTCCAGTCTTGGCAGCTGCTGTCACCCAAGCTTCCTTGCGGTCTGTGCTTCATAAGCTCCTCGCTGCTGGACCTGCTTTCAACGTCACTGCTCTGCTCTCAGCTGCTCAGCACTCCAACCAAGGTACGGCCTTCCTCGCTGTTTCTCACCATCTGCTACACAAACAAGTCGCCCTTTTTCTTTTTTTTTCAGGGATCTTGCTCTCTCTCTCCCCACAAAACACTCTATTAAATCCAGAATAAGACCCAACTTTCTGCCGCTGCCCTTGTGCCAATGAAATTCAGCGTTAAACGAGGCTTTTTAGATGAATTCGACGATGTGAAAGTGAAGAAGTCGCTCTCATCTTTTCATAATGAGCCGGAAAAAGCTGACACAAGTCGAGCCTGACCGAACACACCGCCGTGACCCTCCAGGTCCCTGCAGGTCATGTTGTTCGCTGCCTTTTAGCGAAGCTGAATATTCACACGCTTTGGGTTTTCACGATGACGAGGACCCCCCCCCCCCGGTGCCGATCCCTGTCTCAGTGTTTTCACTCTGTTTTCGCATGTGTGTGAGATGATTGAATCAAAACAAACAAACAAAAACATGAGCGATCCTCTTTTTTTTTCCTCCATTCTGACTCTTTGACTTCCTGTTTCAGCCCAGCACGCCAGTCAGTCGCCCGTCTCTCTGACGTCGGATGCGTCATCGCCGCGGCCGTACGTGTCGCCGCGGAACGGCACACCACAGACCAACCAGAAGTCCCTCCTGGGCGTGCACCCCGGCAGCATCACGTCCTCACAAACGAGGGTGAGTCGCACGACCGGAAGTAGCAAAGAAAAGTGGGGTTTGGTGAACGGAGAAGCGCCTCCCCCCCCCCGCTCATCCTCTCTGCCGTCTGCTCTTCTCTTCAGGGCAACATGTCTTCAGGTAAACAAGGATCAGCCTTCATGACTCAGATCGCAGAGAAGCGTCCAGAGGACCCCAGGACCCTCCAGCAGAGAAGGTAAAAACCACCTGAAAGCCCGTCAGCACGCCGTAATGTTGTGATGATGGATAGCTGTGAATATAAAGCAGCCAAAGAAACCAAGAAGTCCTTCCTTTGCTAAAAGTGCAGCGCGTCTGAATTACAAAAACACACACCATGTGTCCGTAAAACGTCCCGCAGGGAGCATTCGCTGGGTAGAAAACGTTCCAGAGACGGTCGTTCACAGCGAGGCCTGCGGATGGTGGAGTAATGTGGGCTGGAAAGTAATCTATTCCTGCAACAATCCACCATACAGACGTTGTATTACAAAAATGTGTAACGACTTTAAAGCAGCAACACTTTTCTTCCCCACCGATCCTGCAGCTGCTTGGACTCGAAGTATTTTATGTTTTTTGACAAACAATTAAAGAGTCTTATACTTCAAATGAACATAAATGCTTTCATCTGTTATTAAGATTCGTTATTCATCCACTTTTTCAGAAAAATGTAAGCAGTGTTTGAGTTATTGTTGAATTTTATTAAATGCGGACAAATTAAAAGGAAACAGACTGAATAATCTGCACCATCTGTGACTAATGTCATTACCACCGACAGCCAGGAGATGGCGTGCACGGGATCAAACATACCTGGTGCCGCGTTGCCCCACGTCCCCTCCAGCAGCACCGGCCAAACCCAGGCGGACACCCCCGGCTCCTTCACCCCCACCCTGGCAGCTCATTTCGATGAGAACCTTATCAGACACATCCAAGGCTGGCCTTCAGAGAACACTGAGAAACAGGTACGGTCCATCACGGAGATGTTCGCCTTTACACCAGAGGAGTGTTAAGAGAGTGTTAAACATGAGCTTCAAGCCTCAAAAACACATTACAGAGTTCAGCACAAAAATACTGTGTTTTTCACAAACTTTCAAGACTCATCTCCATGCGAGACACCAGAATAACTCAGTGACTAAATGTTGGAAGAGCCAGACAAGTTTCCCACCTGTGGGATCCTGAAACCATCTTCAAAGAAGTCCATTATTTGTAGTAAGACAAAAAAAAAAGCTTTAGAAATAAAAAGAAAGAAAACAAAGTTGGTGAAACTCTGAGTTGAGTTCAGAATCAGAAGATTTCATGTCCTCCTTGGTTGAAGCATGTTGAATGTTGGTTGTTCTTCACGATAACGCTCCTCTCTTCGGGCTCAGGCGGCTCGGTTGCATGAGGACATCCACAACATGGGCAGCTTGTACATGTCGGAGCTGTGCACAGAGATGAAAAACCTGCGCTCCCTGGTCAGAGTGTGTGAGATCCAGGCCACGCTGAGGGAACAGAGGTGAGCGGGAACATGTCCCACCCACACCGACATCCAGTTTGAACCCACTCCGACACCCTCCTCACCCGTTTGTGTCCCTGTTTCCTTCCTTCCTTCCTTCCTTTCCTACAGAATCCTGTTTCTGAGGCAGCAGAGCAAAGAGCTGGACAAGCTGAAGAACCAGAACTCGTACATGGTGTGAGGAGCAGACGAGGAGACGAACGGATTAACATTATGGTTTAAAAAAACAAAAAAAAAAGAAAAAAGCGAGGGATGAACACGGACAGCGAGCGGCCGCAGCCGGTTTATTTCTCTCCATTAGAGCAACTGACAAACGCTGTTAGAAGGCAGTTTAGGCAGCGGCACCCGACGAGGTGACGCTCCATCATCCTGAACATGTCTTTTTTTAATTTTATTTTTCTTTCTTTCTCTCTCTTTTTTTTTTTTTTTTTTTTTTTAAATTTTTTAAATTAGTTTTTTTTCCAGTGTCCCGCAGTATGAATCACTCTCGCCGAAAGGTGAAACCGTCGGAGGAGTCGGACACTTAACCCAGCGGACACAGAGGACCTGAGGCTCGGCTGATGTTCGGGCGGCGGCGGCGGCGGCGGCGGCACCTTTTTTCGGACTGTGAACCTTGGATTGTGTGTATTGTGTTGGGTTAACTTGTTTTCTCTGGTGTGTTTTTTGATGTGTAGTGGTCAGAAAAAAAATGGATTACAGTTCATTCTTGAAAGCTAAAAAAAAAACAACAAAAAAAACAACAAAAAAAATTCAACTAAAACAAAACCGTTTCATAATAATTGGTGTGACACAATTCTGGGGGGGGGGGGGTCGTTGGCGGCGGGGCGCGGGGGGGGCGGGGGCGGGGGGGGGGGCGGGGGCG
>JAQNCA010000004.1:6052143-6076043 GCA_029783725.1 Acanthurus tractus
CCATCCATCCATCCATCCATCCATCCATCCATCCATCCATCCATCCATCCATCCATCCATCCATCCATCCATCCACTTCTATCAGGGAGAGGAGGAGAATCACATTAAATGTTATTTAAAGTTTAATTTTCCATTCTCAGTCAACTTGCTTTCGGGTTTCTATAAAACCAAATGGGACAATTGCAATGGCATAATAACCCTCCATTTTTGTCACTTTCCCTCAGATAATCCCCATCAGCCACTATCGCAGTAATTAAATTCTATAACAGAGCTTGGCCCATGCTTCTGGGTGATTACAGAGACAGTGCAACCTCGACATAAATCACTGTGACACACACACAAAGGCAGCTGACTCACTTATTTTCCTTTTACATTTTAAATGGATTTACTTTCCAATATTTGCTCTTGACTTAAATTCCAGACTTTTTCTTCTTGTGTCGAACGAGCTGACTATGTTGTAGAAATAGGACACATACCACTGAAAATCATCCTTCAAAGTTTACTGTGTCAGATTTAGTGGAATCTTGTGGCAGAAAATGAATGTATTTACAAAAATGTTTTCAGTTTCATCATGCACAAGCACCTGCAAATTAGAACTGTTTTAGTTACACCTTGTAATACCTTATAATAAGCCCTTTTTTTCTGGAAAATGCCATATGCTCAGAGGCACTGGACAAACCAAAGGCTGGCTCAAGAGAGGCCCTTTTGTCTTTGTTTTTTTTTTGCGGTTCATAGCCACGTTAGGTTCTCTTACATGGTTTTAAAGGAAGGCTGTGCAGAGGCACATTCATTTGAATGCCACAGGCAACCTGACAGCTAGATGCTAAATCCTACACACTCAATCTTTTCATGTAAATTGTAGTGTCAGTGTTTAATCTTTATATATACATATATATATATCTATATATATGTTTGTGCGACCTTGCAATTTTGTCCAATCACCGCAACTTTTCCGCATTTTTGTCCAGCCTCCCGTGAGTTCCACCAATCACAGCAGTCCCCAGCGCAAACGTAACGCACGTACGTCCCCGAATTCACTTCCTTGTTTATGGTTTGAAGATGCAGACGTGTGATAGAAACGTCTCTCACTTACCAACAAACATCACTGCTAAAGACAATTCCCTGATGTTCTTCACGAAAGCTGAGGTGAACAAGTCACCTTTGATTTTTAATGAATTATACAAAACAAAGAAAAAAAATTCTTTTTAGCAATTTTTACTGTCAAATACGCTGAAAACATTGCAACTTACATCGCTGAGTTCAGGCATTTCAGGCCGCAACAATTTTGAAAAACGCCCACGAAATCCTGGAGAGACTGATATACGTGTGTGTGTGTATGCTATGTATGTGTATGTATCTATATCTATGTGCATGTATATATACATACAAAAGTTAGAACAGTGTATACAGTGTGTAGACAGTAGTAAAATTAAAGGAAAAACATTGAATGAGAAGGTGTGTCCAAACTTTTGACGGGTACTTTACATACATATATGTATGTATGAACAGAAAGATGGAATGATGGACTTGATAGAAAATGTCTGTGGTTTCTATTCGTGTTGAAAGAGGGTTTTTGTTTTTTTACTTTAAATATGGTGATTAGCCGATGACGTCAAGGCATGAGTGATTCAAAGACCTCGCAGAGACCTCAATGTTGGATCTATTTTGAGATAGTCCTTCTTGACTTCACAGGAAGAAATGACCTGATACTGTCCACTCGGCCTCCTTGCTGAATCCCACAGCGCTAATTAAAGCCTTGTGATTGGCCTTAAGTGTGCTCCAAGCATGTTGAGGAACCACAGCACATGGTGGCCCTCTAAGGACACATGATTTGTTGGAGGTTAGGTGTGGGTGGAAAGATATCGAATGAGGATGTAGAAATTTAGTTTAGAAGAAAAGAAAAATGTGTTTAGAAAATGTATAGAAGGCCTAAAAGCTCCCTCATGGAGGCATTAGTTTGTAGTGGATGCATTCTAAGAATATGTCACAGGATTTTTCAATTAATCTTTGAGACAAAGCGATGCAATTTGTTGTCCTTGCTTGATTTAGTCCCAGTTGATTTAGTAAAACTAAAGGTTACTGGTGGAAACAGCAAGTGTGGTGCTCTTACATGTGTCACAATTCTGAAGGTCACACTGTACCTGTTTTCAGTTCAGCTAAGCAAACTCTTATTGTTTTGATAAAATGGTCATTTTCATTAATGACCTTGCCGTACTTGTGTCATTACTATTACTGCAATTGTCAGAATAAGAAAAGGACTGAAAAGAAAAAAACAAAGATACAAAGTAAATTAATCAAGAAGTGAGCTTTAATAAGAAGAACTGATTAAAGAAAAGAAGCACAAGGAATCACAAAAAACTAAGATGACTGAGTCAAACAAAAAAGACAGACACCAGTGAAACACGTTAGGGCATAAACAGTCACACAGAAGGGGAACTTGACAAGGCATGAGGTATGAAACAAGACTAGCAAACATGAAAAACCTTAAAAAATGAATCAGCTTGACAGATTGTGATAGTAATATTCTTAATTGATGCCAACTGTTACCAAGAAATGCAGAAAATGACAACATTTTTTTGTAAATTCTTTTGTGATAAATGACTGCTATCAGCACAAACCCCACAGATGTGTTGTGTTTTTTGTGACTTCTTCAGTACAGCCCTGACAGTCGTAGGTGATGTCAGCATTAGCAGTCACAGGATTAGCTGCTTGCATTGATTTCTTTGCATCTCTTGTGCATATAGAATAAAAAAGCAACACTTGGGAATGTCAGATTCTTTCCCATACTATAAAATCTGCTATTTAGAAAGTATTATACATCACTGAAAAAAGGCATAATGTGGACTTACTCCTCTGCACAGACAGGCTTAGGATAGACACTCTTAGTGGACTAAGTAGTACACTCATTTTCCAAATAGTGCATCTGCTGTATGGCATTTCATAAATCTCAAAAATTGTGAGTTTGTAGAGTTTGTAGTTCCTTTATATCAAAACATCCCTTTGTGTAGCTCTGATGAAAAGGTGACATAACGGTGCCTTGACACTCAGTGGAGGCACCAGAAAAAGGTTTAATGTTCTCTGAATAAAGCTTTTGGTAACAGAAGGAAAGTTCACGCCACAGTTTGAAAAAGGAGAAAGGAAAGAGAACAGGCTCTTATCAGCGGTAGCAGTAACCAAAACTGGCCCAGGTTTTTTCCACAGACTATGAAAAGGCATAAGATACTGTGTCAGAGATGTGGTGCAAAAGGTCTCAGAGATAAATGAAATACCACCAGACTTGGGAATTACCATAAGAACACTATAGAAGATAAGGGAACAATCGAGAGAAGGAAACCAGATCTGCTTGTGGAGGAGCAGAATCTAACATTAACTCTAAATAAAAATAGAGATAATCTCAGGGATGCTGACTTTATTTTCATATCGCTGACACTTTCAATGCTTTTCAGTGTACGCTGCAGAAGTGATGCCAGTATCTCTAACCTTCATTGACTTGACTGCAGCTCCCAATCACCCACAGCAGCATAGGCCCTTCTACTATTAAATCCAGTAATTCAGCATCACGGTGTGCTGCAGTCATGGAACAAGCCGGCAAAGAAATTCCCACCCAGTTAATATTTTATTGTATTAATGAATCTCATTTGACAGAGCTGTCACCCAAGTTTCAAAGTTTGATGCGATAATTAACCTTGACAATGCCAGTTCAGAAAGTGTCACGAAGCAGAGTGGAGCATTCAGGGACCAGCGAGCGTCAGATAGCACATTGGATTTTTATTCTTGTAAAATCTGTTGTTTAACATTGTTAATGCCTTAAAAGAAAATCAGAAAGGAGTCAGTAGGCTAACAAAGTGCAAATGATATGACATGCTCAAAATTCTTTCTTTGTGCTGGAAGTAACATCCACTCGATAATGTGGTGTCTTAGGGATTTGTGCTGTTCATGTTTTTTAAATGCTTAATCTTCTATAACTGTATCAATGTCAATAACCATATTAGTACAATAAGTGTAACTAGGAGCAGAAAAAATGCTGTTTTTATTAATGTAATTGCTTGAAAATAAATAAAATAAAATAAATTTGCTTATGAGCAGGAAAACTGTATTTAAAAAGCTCTAAATACAAAATCAGCTCAACAACAGGTTGCGACCGGATGAAAGTAAGCAGGACATTAGTCATTAAGCCTGGCACCTGTAGGGTAGAGAAGTTAGGATCTGAAAGGAAAAAATCAGCAGATTTAAAATAATTTGGTTTCACAGGAAACCTCCACAGAGAGCTGAAAAGGTTTTGAGTGACACTCAGCTGAAGAGCAACTTTGGAAAAGGTGGTATGAGGTGATTATTTGTAGAAACCTGTTTGTGTGTGTGTGTATGCATGCGTGTGTGTGTGTGTGTGTGTGTGTGTGTGTGTGTGTGTGTGTGTTTGCTTTCACCCCTGAACTTGCTACTCAGTGGCTCGCTGAAAGCTCGACCCATCCTGTGTCCAGAGACAGCATGGCTTGAGCGTATCCTCCCAGAATACAGAGTTGGACTCCAAGGACGATGCAGTCAGCAGCAACACTGTATATTAAACAGTGCACTGTATATTTTGTCCTTTAAGGATGAGGATTCTGAGCAAATTTCTGTACGTGATTTTACCCCTGCAAATAGCTGTTTGCAAGTGTTATTACGTGTATAAGTTTAAGTAAAAGCCAAGCAGTTGAGTTGAGGATTTCTTCCCATTTAATGGCAGCCCCTGCAGCAGCGGTGGTAGTTTCAGTCAGTCTGCCAGTTCCCTGGCCACAGCACCTCAGTCGAGACGGATCAGTTGTCACCTTTCTTGAAATCTAAATTTCACAATACTGCCGTTTTTTTCCCCCCAAGAAATTGTGGACACAAAAGTCCAAGTTCACCAATAGTAGCTACACATGATCTCCAGGACAGAAGTAAGTGTAACCCTGACCATTTCTCTGAACCAGCATAAGATCAGAATTTACCAAAAAAATCTATGCAACTCATGGATTCCTTAAACTACCGAGGACATTACCAGTTCTTCAACAATAAATATACACTATAATTCAGTGTTTTTACTGTATTTGAATTACTGTACAGAGGTTTGTGGAAACACATACAAAAGCCAGGAGAAAATCCACAGTGTCAGTTTTCAAGCTGTCTGTCTGTCTGTCTGTCTGTCTGTCCGTTTATACATATATATGTGTGTGTATATTTATATATATATATATATATATGTGTGTATGTGTGTATATATATGTAAAATATACATATATATATAATGTATATACATGTATGTGTGTGTTTTTATATATGCGTTTATATATATTTTGGCAGATGCAATTCATCGTCTTATTTTCTGTTTCTTTTGTTTGTCTGTTTTCATCCACTGTTATCACATAGTCAACATAAAGACGTCAGTCAAAGTTAAATCCACTCATGCTTTTTGAATGCTGCTGAGGTGAGAAAGGGGTTTATTAATCAGCTAACTGTGAAACTTTCTGGGCTGTCCGCACTCATTTACTATGTGTTTTATCATTGTTGTGCCGGCTGGCCTCACTAGTCACAGGGCAGCCTGCCAGATATTACAGTTGCTTTAGTCTGGCATGTTTGGCAGAATTCAAAAACAAACACACCTGTGCTGCAGGAAACATAATTGGTAATATACAAGAAACAGGTTTCTTTGGTGTTTCTTTAATTATCCATCGCTCAGTAAAGTGTCAGTCCCGTTTGCTGAAAGCATGTATGGGCTTCACAGCCACATTACTGTAATGGTGGTAACTTTTAAAGAAAAAATAGAACAGAGGCGCAACAACGGCATGATTCGCAATAGCAGCAAGAATTACATTAAAAAACAGCAGTCTGTTTATTAGAAAAACAACAAGAGAGAGACTATGGCACAATTGCACAATTGTACAGTTGCAGTGTGACGTACCCTTAAAAACTGCAAAAGTAGTCTGTTAATTTTGCACGACCAAGTCAACGCTGACAAGTTGTGACTGCCTTTTTTTTATTTACATAAATCAGTCAGCATTTGTCTCTCAGTTGTCAGGTAACACATTCTTACATACCATTTTCCCTGCCTATCACTGCAATCTCAGCAGCTGACTTCCTCCGTCTGAATAAAGATTAACATTCGTCTTCCTAAATACACTTAAGATATGAATGAAAGAAGGTGTCAGCAGCTGCTAGAAAACTCTCTTGTTGCTTTTGTAGAAGTTAATTGTGAATTTGGTCAAATGGAGCTTGTAGCAACATGAGGCTAGAGCCATGAAAAGAGTAGTTGCTGTTCCTCATGCAGTGACACATTTTCCTGGCAAACCTGCAGAGCCAGACTCCACTCTGTGCATGGACTGTGAACTATGCTGCATGCCAATGTCCTCCATGTGCAGTTGATATAATCTATGATGTGCTAACTTAAAGTCCATCCTGACTTATAAATTTGCTTTCCCACATATTTGTCCTCTTGACGGTTCTCTTGAAAGTCCTTCACCACACTGTTATGGATCTGTGCAAAGTCTGTCACCAGAAAGGTGTTTTTACTGAAGGGTTGGGATGTCAGTGCGCCTCCCTAAAGTTATAAATTCAAATGTTACCGGACAAGCTGAATGTGGAACAATACAAATTTAAAAATCAGTCACAAAAATCTGAAAACTTCCAGTGAGAAGTGAACTGGTGAGATTTAGCACAAGTGCCACCACTAATTCTGAATCATGCACTGCTAGTTGTAATTTAACAAACCATCAAACAACATAACTTAAAGGTGCAAAAAGTGCTTTTCATTCTGATATGTCGACTGGTCATTGATTTTGGTGCACAAACGACTCCTCATCTGTGCTCTGTATATATCTGAGCTTCGGTCTGAGGTTTAAACATGGTGCATATAGCTAAAGTTTCCTCTTTAGGATACTAAAGAGTAGGTAACATGATCATTAGCCACCAACATGTTGTGGCTGTTCCTAATCAGGCTGAAGAGCTGTTAGTAATGCAATCACAGACTCCATTGTATGTGTGAAACAGGATATGAACGTATTTCCTTCCTACCCCCTGCCAGCGCTCCTGCGGGCGGCACCTACTGGAAGTGATTCGTGTTAATGTGTTTGCATTGTGATGTGTTTGAATCAAAAGAACAAATTGTTCAAAGGTTTTATATCTGCTGATAAATGGATGTTTGGAGCTTTACCGTGTTTATGAAGTGTTTTGAGACAACTACACTGCTATGCTACAATGGTTGAGCTGTCAAAAAAAACACTCGTCTGTCTCCAAAGTATTTCTTTGTTGCAAAGAAACAAACTGTTTGTATAAAAAAAAAAGAGATTATTCTTTTGTTAAGCTTTAGATCAACATTTTATTTGTTTCATCGGTTTCCACTCTGCTCACTGACTAAAGGAGCGAGACAGAGAAAGAGAGAGGGAGGTGTTGAAAGCCAGAGAGGAATATTGATTTATACGCAGGCCTTTACTGGGCAACTGTTTCATCAAGACAACTGATGGGCTCTTATTTTTTACACAAGCTGAAAGAGTAAGTAACAAAAGGTCATTTGGATTCGACTCATCCCAGCTTAGTCCAGTCTTTGGGCTATTCAGCCGGTTAATCAGACATTATGCCCAGAGCCTCCAGTAAATGGAGTCCACCACAATGTCGTCTCACAGCCATGTTGATTATTTGGGCTTTCCCTTATCTTTACTCACCAGGGGCTTTATAGTAAACAGTGGAGACCTAGGACCAAGAATAACACAAAAACAATTAGCAGAACATCCCTGAAGGTGTGCTGAAGCCTGAAAGAGATTTAGAATAAGAGCAGAGAACAGATTTGTTCAACCTGAAGTCCCACTACTAATTTAAGTCCTGTCTCCAGTGGACGAGCTTACGGGTTACTTTGTGCAGTTCGTAAATCTTTTGGTTGTTTTCGGCTGATAACATAAAGGTCACATGAGGAGAATGTCTCTGACAGTCTATATTTTAATGTTGCCTGTTTATAACGTAGGCTTCTATTGATAATCAAACATGTAACAATTATCTTATAAATCAAGGAATTTAGTCCATCAAAATTCAATTTCAGTTTCATAAATTATTGTCAGAACCTCAACACAGTGACAAGATGACTAACTTCTTACAGTGTTAATGTTATCACCATATACTGACAGTTGTAAAACTATTTAGTTCACTGTTTTCCAGTGTTTCTACAAATGGATTTATTTTGAAACACTGATCATATGTGATTCAATAGCACGAAAGCACAAACTCTTTAGCTGTTGCAGTGGACTTACTGATCGGTTAAAAACACTAAACTGTGTTTGTACTCGGCTGTTCTCCTCTCTGCATCAATGCATCACCTTCCCTCACTCTGGCTGTTTTTGAAAAATATGTTTCTGTAACTTGTGTTGAAGAATCATGTTAAAAAGAAATCATCTTGACGAGGATGCTTTCAGAAGTTTCCTGGACAATTTTCGGTTGTACACTTTTTGGTTGGGACTTTTTGTTTTTCTTTCTTATGTCTATCTACAGTTTTTAAATGTGGCTTGGCCTAGTGTTCAAAAACAAACAAAGCAAATTATCATTGAATTGCCTTCTGATTGGCAACCTTCAGAACCAGGGATGGGCCACACGAGACAACCAGAATGTCGCTGTGGGCCAAACAAATTTTGTTTTGTTGTAACTTCTAATTTCATCACTTGATTAAATCTTAGAAAACATACTTTTCTTATATTGGAAATCACTATAAATATTGTAGAAAAATGAAATGCAGGAATCTTTAGGCTTACAGGGCTGACTGTTTATGCTTCACTGGTCGACTCAGCTGTCCTCATCTTCTCATCTCCAAACATATTTCTACACTTTAGTTCATACATTACTCGAGAATGTCAACTGTGAAGAAGGAAGGCACAGTCATGACATAAAAGCATTTTAAAATAAAAGCTGATTAAGGTCATTTACATAACCAGGTTCATGTAGAAAACATAAAGAAACAGCTTGTGTTTTACAGTGGAGATGCCTCAGATGTCATGGTGTGTGTAGCACTGTTTACTCTGTAGGTACGATGAGAAAAAGTCTGACAGCAGAATTGTGTTGCAGTGTTGATAGCCAGACGTGTGCAGCTTAATAACACACACACACCATTCAACCATCAGCAGTTTGTTTAACACCAACCCCAAAACTCTTTTTGACTGAAGCAGCTCTTATTTCAGCCTGTTGCACAACGGCTCCAAAACCCCTTCCCCAATCACCGACTGACTGACTAAAGTTTAGCAAATCATTTAGTAGTCACCTGCTAATGACCATGCTGCACTGTATTTCATTCATTAAGCACTCCTGACTTTGACTACACTACTTTTTCTTGTGAAAAAAACCACCACACCTTGTTTTTGAATAAAAAAAAAGACTTTATTTAAGATTACCCCTCAAAAAATATGAATATCTCTTAGCTTTGGTATCAACCCATGTACATTAATGTATACAAGATCTAAACAGCACATAGAAAACACTTTGTGTGCTAAAATTGAATTACAAAAAACTGCACACACTGTAATCGGTTGCAGTTGCAAAAAAGTACTACACCACTTTATAGCATAGACATTCAATGACGACACAGCATCGATGCACTGCTTTCAGAAACGCACATCTATCTTTGCATTGCAAGACTGAAAGTGTAAAACCGGTTATCAAAAAAATTAACAAGATGCAGACAAGCACATAGCAAACAATATATACAGATTGGACGTATCCCACCTACGAGATCTTTTTTGCCACAGTTTTAGTCCTCTACCATGTTCTGAGAGAAACTTGACAAAAACTCGACTTTTTGAACTTCCTCTTCTAATGCCACTTATAAAAAGATTCAAAAAAGTAGACTGACTTGTTGAAGCAAATAGTTTGACCTTTGTAGAAATTATTATTAGAGGCTGATTTCTTCCCACTTTCACTGCTGACTTTGTGCAGTCAAACAAAACACTGAGCTACTGAAGTTTTATTAAGGTGTCTGTTGAACGGATGGATAATAATTTCAATCCTCATCAAACATAGAGGTCACCTGTACTTAAGTTTTGACTAACGTAGCACAGCTAAAAAAACATAACAAACACATGTAGAAGTACATGTGGAAATGCCACATTAAAACCACGAAAAACATCAATTCAAAGAGGAAACAACTTTTCAGTATTTTAGACACTAACAGCTATCTACAGTATATCAGTTTTATCTACTGAACATTCACAGATACTGTGTTTCTTCAACCTCACTGGCATATTTTATTGCCGCAGTGCACATGCACGGTCAGTATTGAAGGAACTTTACAATAACTTTCCAACATGCACCTTTTTGTTTGACAATTTAAAGTCACTGTTAATAAAAATAATAATTTAAAAAATGCCGCTACCGTGCTAGCAATGCTACAAGTCTAAGAAACCATTTATTAAACCTCTCAATTAAAAACCACTTATGTATTTCAGAGTGACATGTGATGAATTAAGTTACAAGTACTGGCAGGGAATGAAAGGTAAAACAACTGATCATTTCAATTCATTGTCAGCACATTCTCATTACCCTTCCTTATATTGTCTTTTTAATCTTGTCTCCAGGAAGTGCTTCAGAAACACTTAGGGTGATAAACAATACGTGATCTTCTACCTCAATTTGTAACCACAGCCAGTAAGCAATCAATACAAAAATACATCTTATCCCTCCCCTGCACTCTAAACACATTTGTGTTATGACATTTTATGAGAGTAAATACCAAACATAAGATATTGCACCAAATAAACTATCCCTTGAATTCCTGTTCTGTTATCATGAGAGTCTGACAGTGCTTTCTCCAAAAGCTGTGATAAGAACATCCTTCAAATGCCCATTCCTAGCAAGACAGATTTATGCTTTTTCTCTGCAAAGAAACAGGCTTCCAGCTCCTGCAGGTTTACTGCTTCTGACTGCTGCTCATATCGTCTACAGGCAGTCAAAGTTTTACCTTTGTCAGTGGTCAATCATCTCTCCTAGCTGGAGCAGAGCTGATGCAACAGCTGCGTTAAATCCACCTGGACTGGCAGGCCGCTGCTCTCCAAGCCTCTGTAAAACCACCTTTCCCATTATTAATGACTTCCCAGCTGGGGACTGTGGGACTCCTCATGGTCATAGTAGATCATCAACCATCAAAGTGGGCCACTAACGACACCACAACAGGTTTGTTGGTGTCTGAAGAGGGGGGTTTGGTGACGTCATTGGTGACTTCAAAGGAAGGGCCCAGTTGGGGCAAGGTGGCGGCCGGTTGACCCAGGGAGGCTACCATAAATAGGAAGTCGTTGGTACGGCGGTGACCGGTGACTGCTACGCCTCTCATGGCTTTGGTGGCGACCTTGGAGGAGCTCTTTATGCTTGAGCCTCGTCGAGGGGCCTCACAGCACAGCAGGGCTTGGAAACATCTGTAAAACTAGGGCAAGCATGCAACAAAATTAGACAAGGGACCACGCAAGATGAAATTGCAAAGAGTTTCCCAACATATAATTGCCGAAATACCCTGATTATAAATGTTACATCTGTAATACTGATCATATTATTTTGCCACACACATTAGTTTGATTTAGGCTACTGCTTCTGCCAGTAAGAAGTTAATTGCCTCGTAATTGGTCAACTCTTTCTCTCTTTTTTTGTCTCTCGTTTTGGTCCACCTTAAGGCAAATTACTAATAATTATGTCTGATCAGACCCCTCTTCTCTTTTGGCTCCCCTTTCCCACAGTGATACTTTGTCATTGGGGTTGTTGTGCTGCCCGCCTTTTCACATGCAACAATGCACCATAGGGCAGATATTCTGTTTTTTTAAAGTTTCTGAAAGAGTCTAAATTAGATATTTAACTAATTACATCATTAATCATGAATGCAGATCATTACTGCATTTCAGTTGGGGAAAATAAGATTTCACTTGTGTTTGCTTATAAAGAGTGGCAAGCTGAGATTAATAGAAAGACTGAGAATGGAAGATAGCCAATTTCACTTAATCTGGTATTTTCACTTGGGTGAACAAGCCATCAAAGATTTTCTGTATATGCTTCGTAATTTTAAAGTGCAATTTTATGTGACCAGTAAATCTTGCAAGAGGCACATTCCAAATGTAAGTATTTGAATTGAGAGATGCTTCCTTAAATAGGGGACGGAAAAGAAGTGATTCATTTTGTGTGTAGCTTATCATGTGCTTATTTTAGGTTTATTTTCTGAAGCAAAAAAAAAAGAATAGCAGTTGTCAGAAAATGTTATTTTAATTTGTATTTTAAAAGTCAACCAATAGCCATTTCTTGTGCAATGTGCAAGGCAACAATTTACATAACATTAGCAACATGTGCCGATCCGAACAGGAAGTGGACTGCCTGCCCACGTTGATGCTGCTGAAGAGCTACAACATATCAAGAAAAAGAGTTAAAAAAGGGGGGACATAGCTTTGGAGATAAACACAACAAAGCTCCTCAGGCCACACCCACCCATCCTTACCTCTGTCTCATTAAACTCATTGAAGAGAACCTCCATAACATGAAGAGAAAGATTTTTTTTTCCTTCCCCTCAGTTAAACCCAGGAAGTCTCACTGAGTGAAAGGCTTTCATCGAACAGGTTCACACTTACAGTTTCACACCTTAAAGCTGCTCAGTACAACCACAGTCTGTGCTGTCTGCCCCTGTGCCCCTCCACTGGAGCAGTCTGCAGGCTTAAGACCTTGTTCAATATGGAGAGAAAGCACCAAAGCTACTGTTTGCCTTTCCATCACCAAGCTTAATCTTCATCTTTGATGGAAAGTTGAAGGTCCAAGAATTAAACCAGCGTTCGTTTCATTATAAGTCAGCTTCTCTGACCCACATTCCACTACTGTCTGAGTACTGTGCTTTACCCTCAGCAGTGTGTGACAAAAGCTACATCATCTGATTTACACTGCAGGACTGATCAATATATCGTGTTGTCGACTGTACTTTAATTTCATACCGTCAGCATTGTTAAAAACGGTTTGATAAGCATTTTTTGTCAGCTGTGTCTACGTAGTTCATTCAGTTTCCTATGACTCTGGTTTAAGTGTCTTGACCTTGTTTGGACCACAGCTTTAGACAGTCTTTACTGTTCTTGCATGTCTGCACACAGCGCAACAATCCACCAAGAGAGCACAATATACATAGTTCCCCTTAGATCTCCGAGAAACTGCCAGCAGTTAAACATGGTGCCAGAGACGCCTCTAATTTCTCTGTTTCCTGTTATGTTTTACACATAAATTAACCTCAGAAACACCTTACAACGACCGACTGAATACTGGGAATGAGGCACTCCAGAGGAATAGGAGCTCTCATGCTCTCTTTGTAATAACTGTAGTAACTTGGAAGATGGCAGTGGCAGCAGCTGTTTTCTTTTAAGCTCTTTACTCTGCTTTGAGGCATAATACACTTTAGAGATGAGACAGTTACAGACTTCTTGGATCTCCCTCTCTCTCTGTATTACTAAAGAGGCCTCAACCTAATAAAACGGGGAGGAAAAATTGGGGTCCTGCATTTCAACAGCCAGTCAAAGTGGGCCACTTGGTGGCTGCTGTACTGTAGATATTGATTTGATAAGATGGGCTGATTTGGGACTAAAAACTGCACTGCAATCCAGTCCAGGTACATACACAGGGTACAATCCCACCACTGGATGAAGTGTGACTGCATTTCAACATTTTACATCAACTCTGGGTTGGCCCAGCAAAACTTTTACTCTTATCCGAGGTACTTGCTCTCTCATCAAGAGTGGAAGTGCCTCGTATACTGAAATTGTCCATAATTAAGTTCACCTGATTTCTGCTAGCTTGTTTCCCGGTGGAGGCTTTTAGATACCAATTAGAATGGGACTACAACAACCAGTCCACTAGTTCTGAGCACAAAAGTCAGAGAAGAATGCTATGATTCATCCAGATGCCCTTTCTCGGTCAGCCACTGATGATGTGAGACCTCAGTGATTGTCTGGTCTGAAAAGAGTTCCAGTCGGTAGTAAATACATTTTTAAAGTTTTGTGCTCAGTCAACCTTGCAAAATACTTGGACTTCCCACAGTGGTGTGAAGCTTGAATCCATTGACCTGCTCTAGAGAGTCACTGCTTTGTTACCGCCAACCTTTATTAGGTCCTGTCATATTCCTGTAACCTGTATGCATCAGCAGTTTCTTCCTCTTGTGTGTGCTTTTGTGAGAGAAATGTGGTCAGGCGCAGCCATCTGTTGATGAAATGTTATTTTAAAAGGTGGAAGGCAAAGGTGATCAGCACTTTGCCCCTCAATGTTCTTCTCACAAAGTTTTTTTCATTTGTGTCAGCACACTATGAAGGCATTCATGTGTGTTGACTGGACTGCTCGAAAGCTGCGGTCTATCAGTTCTGCCCAGGTACCCGCTCTGAAATTACATCTAAATTTGATGAAACTACATCCCAAGAATTACAGCCATTGCCAAACTTTAGTGCCAATAAAGGACATAGTGTGCCTTTTATGTGACAAAATGAAAAGTCAGGGAGTGGGTGAAGGTCTGGGTTGCACTAATTTTGATTTAAACTTGGGAGACTGGAACTTAACTCTCTCACAGACCTGCAGTTAACAGTGACCTTTCCATTGTCTATTACCTTGATCTCGTCCTTACGCAGTATTTTAGTGACCTCGCCTTAAACATAACCATGTTTTTTTGTTATAACCACAGTCCTTACCCATATCTAACTAAACCATGCAGTCGTTGCTTTTCATTAATATTGCAAAAAGTCATCAAACATGATCTGCATGGAATGCAGTATTAACATTTCTTTCTGGTGCAAACTGTTGGTTACAAGTTCCCGTCACATTTTTCAGCTAAACTTCAGTGGTATCCTTGTTTTTCCTTATTAATTAAATAAAGTTAAGACAAGATGGGATTTTGACTACATAAAATTTTATTCGTAAAGACCTCCACAAGCTGAATAGCAACAGTGAAAAATATTTCTTTCCAATCAAATGTAAAGCCAAATATAAAAGTCCTTTATGCATTATTATACTAAAACACTGGAGTCATTTGTTGGACCCAATAAAACCAACATCAGTTTTATGTCTGCTTTCACAGATAAAAAGAGATACTACTTAAAAGGCATTTTTTTAAACCAGTAACATTGTTCAGTGATTCCACATGAAGTGTAACAGGGCTACACCTCCACAAACACTGCAGTCTTACCCGTGGCAGGAATCCCATCATATCAAAACATTTTGTGGAAAGAAAGGACGGGCTGTCTCCGAGGCACAGAGGAAAAGACATTGCAATGTATACACCACCTGTCAGCGTATAATAAATAGTGAATGGACCCCTGGATACTTTTTCAATCCAAGAAACAGATCTGGAAATCTCAGGATTATGATTTCATGCAGATCTCCCTGTTTTACACCAACCTCCACACAAAGCAGAGCCCCTCAAAGTCCAGGTATCTGCTGATGGACAGATAGGAAGACTCTGAATAATTTAGGATCCCAGCTGCAGGTTGAAAGCATAACAATCCATCCAGAGAAGACATTTCCAACCACATACAAGAAATAGTCACCACAGAGGCTTCCACAGAGGCTCGCACTGGACAGGAAAATGAGGTCTTCTTCCTTCACTCCTGTTAATTTGGCTTTTGAAGATGCCCCTCTTAAGTAAACGTAGTATACTTAGTATACTTCGAGTTTCATGTATACTTATAGTCTACTACATTTTCTTATGAGTGCAACATATGATGAAACTCTTTCACAACCTCTGATAAGAGTGAGGGCATCACAAAAGTCAGCTGTGAACAATATTGTTATTATTTTCAGGACAGTAAGAGAAAGTAAAAATGGTGAATGGATTCACTGATGAATCAAAACCTCAAATTTATGCAGCAGCTTCCACTGGCATCCTTTGCTAACAAACAAGTGATCCAATCTAACATCTTTTTATTTTCATTTTATTTTTTATATTTTATCATTTTCCATATGCAAATACCGAAACTACGTATGTACCAACAACTGGTGTCGTCAGTAACAGCTTATGTAGTTTTTAAAAAAACTATATTGCCAGCTTTTGGAATTTTATTTTAGCCTTTTTAAAGGACAGAAGATAATTAAAAGATGTAAATCTCAAGTAAAGCACGACAGGCTTTGGCTTGAGAGCCACAGACAGGCTGGGAAGTCGTACCGATAAATGCACACTTGCATCGTGGTTTTAATTTAATATTTTTCACTGATTACAAAAACTTAGAATATCACCAGCCTTATCTTTTAGTTGACACTATACGTACTTGCCATTTCAAAACATGTTTCAGACATGATTTTTTTCTTTGACCATGAACCCTTTCTCTAACTTTCTTCTCTGCCATCTGACTTTACATTGAACTTTTCCTTCACGTCACTGTCTGTCAAATGATGACTGGGTGAAAAGAGATGCAGAGAGAGAGTGAGAGGGAGAGAAATGCCTCAGGATATGACCGGAAAATCTCCTTACGGTGTGTGTTCGTGCTACACATTCGTCATCTTTGTCAGTCTGTCTGTGACCTATGGGTCACCCAAGAGTGAAGGCTAGCTAAGGCTATGAGATGTAAGGAAACAAGACAATCAACACCTCACTGTGCTGATGCAGCCTACCTGCTCCCCTCAGCTGTCCAAACAACACACTGAAGACATTAGGAAGATGGAAGAGAGAGGGATGGATGCAACAGACAAATGGTGGAGGGTGAACTTAGCAAAGACACAGAGGCATAAAGACGGAGGTCAAGAGAAAGGTGAAGGCAATGACAGGTAAATAGATAGAGCATGACAGGGAGATGGGAGTATTTTGAAGGGAGAGGGTTGGAGATGACTCAGGGAGGGTCATCTCCAGCTGCTCACATCAGGTCTGGGTGATGTTTTCTATGATCTGGGCAGATGCTGTACGGGTAGAGGACGTCGACAAGATGGTCAAATGTCAGGCATCATCTCAGACAATGAGGCCTTCATCAATTTTTTAAAGCACAGAACGTCTGCACGGATCCGGCATATTTCAGTTTCTGCGTGACTGCACACAGGAAGACTTTCATTAGCAGTTCACACATGTTGTCTTTGCAGGAGGAGACAGCAGCTTCATGTCTTCCATTGCAGTCTAATGTACAACAAAAAAATATACAGGGTAGGCGATTTTTCATATTTAATCAGGGGTAAATTCACACTGCCAAACTAAATTCAAAAAAATAAAACCGGCTGTTTTAATTGAGATCTTTTCTACCTTACTGTATATCTGAAGCGTCCCAGTGTTCTCTCTACAGTCAGGGAAAAGTTCAATTTCAGACAGTCAATCACTCTAATATGTAGCTCATAATGCAGTTTAAAGGATCCAAATGAAGTGAGCCAGAGGCAGGAAGCGCTTCATTTGTAATGATATATAAAAATGTAATATAAAAATGAAAAGATCCAAGTGCTGTAGCCAGGAAAAATGGATGCCACGCAAGGAAATGTGAATAGAATGACAATCACAGAATGTGCCAAGAAATACCTCTTGGAAATTTCTGGCCCATTCTTCATTTAATGACGGGGTTGCAGGGTGTTTTTGTTTTGTGTATCAGTCATTTCCTCTCGCTGCAATCGGTGACTGCTCCATTCAAGTCTCACAGTCGAGATTTCCTGCAACATCTCATTTCCGTGATGAGAAGAGCCATCGAATTAACACTTCCGAACAGATCGGTTCCTTGGCTCAGCAAACAAACCTATCCAAGTTCCTGTTTAAAGTAGCCAAGCAGGACTGAGAAGATTGTGATTGTTTTAAGGTTCCTGGAAACCAAACAAAAATTTTATCTTTAATATTTTAACAATGCAGTTATGCTTTTACAAGTTATGCTCTTTTTAAGGGCACCCTCATTTGAGAGACAGGGGACTCACTCTCAAGAGAGACTGGCAAGGACAGCAGCAAAACAAAGACAAGATTTGACACAAATCATCAGTGATGAGGGCAAAAGTGGTAGACAGACGTATATAAATAGATTTGCTATTTAAAGTCAACCTACACGGACACTCTTTCCAGAATTTGTTAGAGTTATTCTTGTGAATCTTTAATGGTGGGCAGCCTTAGATTCTGCTGCAGTATGTTCTAGGTTTCTGTATAGAACGTGGGAATTGGGGGGGCGCCGTTTAGCCCAAAAAAAAAAATTTATATATATATATTTTAAAAAAAAAAGAAGTGGGAATTGTGAGAGCAATGAAGCCATGGTAGCATGGATGGGGCATCACTGTTTACGTGTCATGCATCAGATATACAAGTGGGCAGCAGTTCATGGATGGAGTTATAAAAGAAGCAATAAGACTTCAAGAAATAAAAGAAGCAGTAAGACTTTAAGAAAAGATGAGCAGTTCACAAAAAAATTTAGAGTTCATTGGTGTCTCAGTAATGTACAGCCAGTTATGAATGTCAGAGCTCTATGATAGTTAGCCTTGTAGAGAGTGATGCGGAGACCTTAATGAACAAAACATTTCTATGGACCAGGAGAAGCAAGAATGTGGCAGCAACAAGCTGTTTCCTAGTATGAAAGCAACAAACAGAATTAATTCCAAAGAAAGAGACATAATTTAAACTTTAATTTACTTTTGGATGATCTGTGTAAAATGTAAAGGAAAGACTTTTAGCGATAATGTTGCCTGTATGTCTGCAGATGATAAGAATCACAGAAAGGGTACTTGGTGCAGAGATGGTGCAGGAAAGAACAAACGACACAGTCTATTTGTCAGAAAGAAACTTGGCCTTGGTTTTATCTGCCTTTAACACCACTCTTAGGAGAATGTAAAAAGAAGACTTCTGATGTTGAAATGACAGGGAAACAGTGCTAACACAACAGTACATAGTAATATTATCCCCATAATTATCTACAGTTGAATAATTTAAATAATTTAGTTAATTTTGGAAAGGGGTGGGTCTAACATTAAACTTTGTGGCACACCTTTTTTTGACATTAAAGAAGCTGGAGGAAAGACAATTGAGCTGCACCAATAGTATGGTCTGATAGACCCTAGATAGAGTGTAACTGAGATAACGTGCCAGAGCTTGAGGCTAGGAATTTCTGTTGCAATAATTAAGCATCTCAGATCGTATTTGACTGAGAATGACTCAACAACAAATTGAAGAGGGAGCTCTGATGAGCAGGAGTTGGCAGAAAGTGATTTTATGGTTTGCCAAAATCTCTTAGGGCCATTTAGACTGTCTGTGGTCTGTGATAAATAATGATTGCTTTTGGCTTTTTTAATGGAAGCAGCGCAGCACTTATGCAGATGATGGAATAGGTACCAGTCAGCCTCAGAGACAGACGTCTTTGCTTTGGCTCAAAGCTGGTTCGACTTGTGTAAGAGGCCGACAAGCTTGGAGGAAAACCAGTGGCCCTTCACTCCGAACTGGTAAAAAGGAGCATTTTTGTTCATAAAATGACTAAGACTGCCATTAAAATATTTACAAATAAGGTCAACATTACCAATCACCATCAGGCTCACACACATTTAGCAACAAGCTGCAGAGGTTCACTAGGTAAGCTTCCATTATATAGGTGCAGGTTGCAGAAAAACTTGTCTGCCAAAGCCTCAGGGTACTGTTGAGTGCTCACTTTGATATTTCTCTGTAATTACATCAGAAAAACATACGAGGTGTGGTGTCGGTACTGGCTTATGGTCTTGATCTTGATTTTAACACCTCTGCAACTGTTTAAGAGCCAATTTGAGCTTGTTTTTTATATCTGATATCTGATAAAACAGACATTTTAGTTGAAACATTCAACAGTGTTGCAGTGTTTTTTAAAGTGGGCAAAAATGAGGCAATGAGCCCATAACATTGTTTGCTTTACGAACAGAGTCATGCATGTGGTGTCGAGCTGCAGTGCCAGGATTAAAAACTTTTTGATAAGATTTCATTTCCAACGAATTTGAAGAGATGGTGCTGGGTTGAAAAACATTGTACTCATACAGCCAACTGGTTCAGTTTGAATTCAGTCAATCAGCTAATTGTTTTTTTTCAAGGTCACTGAAAAAAGTTTGCATCTTGACTAAAAGTCACTACAAGTAAGATACAGTAGAAGTGTAACAATACAGACAGCTGTGTGTGTGCAGCGCAGAGGGGGATGGTGATATTTAGTTCAATTTTTTGATCGAAACGGCCATTTAAAGGTAAATTTAGGTATTACAGCTATTAGGTAAGTGTGCCTAAAAACTCCTTAAATGCATTTCCTATTTAGGTCAAATGATGGTTGGAGTTCTGGGATCGAGCTGCAGTCAAATTTGCTCCAACAGTTATTTCTTCCCTAACAAATTAAAATGGAGGTACAGGCTCTGCAGCACAGGTTTGCTGGGTCTCTTCAAGGTTCGCTGAATAACATGACTATTATTATTAATGAACATATTTATGATCTCAAGCTCTGTATGATGCTTCTTCGATGTTCTTGTAATTTCTTTATTGGGACTTGGCACATAATCTGTACAGTTTAAGACATTTGAATGAGCTTAGAATACTGTTTCAAACAGTGGTAATCACTGTGTTGGGTTTACATCTCGTGCTGGGGTGCACACAAAATTATTTAAGTGTTATTTGATCATATCTTAGTAACAAAAATCCGTTTTTTAAACTTCTTCTCTGTAGCAGCGAGCTTATCTTTGGATCTTATGTGTTTCAAGCTACATGATGGGCACCGTCAGTCTGTGCATCCTGATCCTCTCCTTGTGAAGGGAAAGAGTTTATCAGCAGGTGCTGAACAGAGTCAGCAGAATATTTAGCAAACACACAGTAATCAGCCAAACAGCAGGTTATTAAATTTTTTTTTTTTTTATTATTTTGTTAAATCATCCAAATTGTCACAGATGTCAGTACAGTATGAATAAAATCGGTATCGCCAGCCGTGACAAACTCTTTCTCTGTACTTTCATTCACACAAACACAGAAAAGCTCTGTGCGTCTCAAAAATGTCTGGTTCAACTCCAGGGTTATTAATTATTCAGCCAACTCCAAACTGCAAACTAAATTCAAGCCAACGTCAAGTTGTCCATCAATCCCTGTTTCATACTCACAAACCTGCCCTGGACTCAGAAACCATGAGACAGGACACAGATTTACAAAAAGCATCTTGGCCTCTACACATCTGTTTACAGGATTTGCTTTTTCTGCCGTACTGTAGGCCGCGTTGAATGACCCACGGTGAAATGAAGAAACTGAGCAGAGAAAAATGAAAGAAGTATCCCACTGGCACTTATTCAAGACGGGACATGAATTAATTCCTTCGTACTGTTACATAAGTATTTCATTTATATCAAACACAATTACTAACATTATTAAGGGCAGGGTGCCTTTTTAAGCTGGATGAGAAAGTTACAGGAATATCACAATGTCATACATAATAGAACGATGATAAAGAAAAGACTGGAAAAGAGCACAAAACTAATCTGGCTCTTTATAAATGTTAACAGAATCTGTGATATTACTGCTCACGGCCAGGAAATAGCCTGGCACATAACACCCAGTTAAATCTTTCAATTGTCATTTTTACATTTGAGCTTTTTAAAGACATAAACAGATTGATTTATCATCAGATTACATGTTGATAAATGAGCTTCAGAGCCAGAGTGACTGTTTCCCTCAACTTTTTGTTGCTTCTTATCGGCATGATATATGTGAGAGGTGTTATCAATATTCTCTCGGAAATGACTTAATGAGCAGATTTCCTAAAATGTCAAACTATTTCTTTAATGATGTCATCTTCAATTTACATCATTTTGTGTAATCACTCCGTGCAGAATGTGTTTCCATGCTGCAAGCACTTCAGCATTTGGCTTGCTTCATCGGCTTCAGAATCAATCAAACTGTTTGGGTGTTTATTGCCAAACCCAATGTGTGTGCGTGTGTGTGTGTGTGTGTGTGTGTAAGATTTGGTTTCAAGGATCCGAGCTGTGTTTATGCTCGAGTTAGGCTCAGTCACTTTGGTGGGATAGTCAAGGTTACAGTCGGGGGTTAGGGAATGTGATATGTCAGCGATGGTCCTCACAAAGATATGTACACAAGCGTGTGCTTATGTGTTTGTCCCTGTGAGTGTGTTTGAAACAGTAAACTGTAGGTGTAAACTCTCAGAAGTTTTACGTGCACTCACAGTTTATGGGACAACAATAATATTTTATGTCCCAGCGTGCCTTTTTAAGTTTCACTTTTGCAACAGTTTCTGCAGCAGGGCTTTCATCCACTTTCAGCTGACATGCAGCACAAACAGCCATGTATTCACATGAGACAGAAAAAACGATTCAGGATAAACTTACCCACAATCCCTTAGTTTATCTATGCTGGTTCAGGACATCCACCTCAGGACTCTCTCTGGCTGGGAGCAGCTGCTGATCAGTGATGGGACAAACACACACCAGCTGCTACTTGTATCTGTACAGCATTTTTAGTCTTCAACTCGCCTCAACTCACAGTTTCCATAGTAACGGGCTGGGAGGAATTGAAGACTGAAAAAGACATACAGGACATTTGGTGTCCCTCTCTCCTCTCACGCCGTCCCGCCGGAGACGACGTGTGGGCTAAAACGTGCCTGCTTGAGTGGGAAGGGAGTTTGAGAAGGAACAGACACTTTTCTGTACCTGCACATGACAGAACAACATCTGGAAAAAGGGAGTAGTTTTGTGATAAACACTAACTTCACAAGGAAATAAATCTTACGAGGAACTTTGCGAGAAAAAGTTCAAACTTCAGAGCCGAGTATTCCACTTGAATGGTTTGGAAAGTCTGATAAGATTTGTTCTCCAACAGAACTGTACATAATTCTCTGTAAAGCACATGAAATCTCTTTGACCAAGTCCGATGGGAATATTCTCTAAAACCTTTTCCACTTTACTTTATGAAATAGTATGTGGTGATAAAGATTACATTGAGGGAAAAAAAAAGTTTTATCAGTCTGCCGCAGAGGGAGTGGAAGACAATCTTAGTTATCTTCTGTTATTTTATCTCAGCATGATGAACTGTGCTTCACACAGGAACAAAACATCTTAAATCTTACTGTAAATGTATTGTTTGCACTTAGAGTTTTCCTTGAGGGGAGGAACTCAAGAAATATACAGCACAAAGTAAAATGTTGGTTAAAAAATGTGGCTCAGGACCCAGAGCAGGTTCAGATCTGCAGTTCGATCCATGGCATCTCGGACCTGCGTCTAAAGGTGTCCTCGGGCAAGATACCGAACCCTGCTCACTGTGCAGATCTGCATAATGAGCTCATTGGCTCTTTGCATGGAAGTCTTTGCCCTTAATGTGCGAATGTGTGTGTGAATGGGTGATTGTTGGCATGAATTGTAAAGCACTTTCACTAAGCTGGAAGAAGGTTATTCAAAAGCAGTCCATCCACCATTTAATCACAAATCAAGGTCCCAGGTGTGGAGTGTCTACAATATTCGGTTCATTTTGTGAAAGATCCGTCAACCAAGGACAAAAGTTGACTGCAGTTACCTCTACTTTGGATTTATGTTATTAATCATTTGGCAAAAAGTCTTAAGTTCTTCCAGTCTCATTTAGGAAGCCCATTAATTTCATCTTATGACTTTTGTCTCCTTTACTTCGGAGTTACACTTTACAATAGTGTGTCTGCTGAATATCTTAAATCAAGACTAAAATCACAGAAATAGCAAAGTTTGAGAAAAACAAAGTTAAAAGCTTAAGTTTACAACATGCTGGCTGTAAAAAAAAAAATCCTGAAACAAATAGAATGTAATGAAACAGAAACGTTTTCACACAAATCAAAGTTCACCTCTGGCTACATTCAACCAGGCCCTGACTTTACTGCTGCTCCATGATTTGGGTGGATTCAAATTCAGGTGTCTTTCCTCCCTGTAGAGCAGGGATGTCAAACTCGCGCCATGGAGGGCCGAGAGGCTGCAGGTTTTCTTTCCAACCAAACACTCCACCAGCTGATTTCACTGATTAGTCCCTG
>JAQNCA010000004.1:6076143-6087251 GCA_029783725.1 Acanthurus tractus
AGTTTGACATCCCTGCTGTAGAGTGTCATGTCAAAGAAATTATGTTAAGTTATATTTAGTGTTGTCTCATGGCTTCCTGTTTTATTTTGATAGTCTCGTCTTCCGTTGTGTTGTCTCCATGTTTACTTCCTCCCTTTGTTCCTTTCCTGCCTTTTGTGTTCACCCTTATGTGTTTCACCTGTGTCGTCTTGTCTCCCCGCCCTCATGTGTATATACGGTCGATGTTTCCCTTTGTTTCCTGCTAGCTCGTCTTGTTTGTTAAACCAGACAAGCTATGCCGATCCAAGCCACCTTTTCATAACAAGTCAGGTTTTGAATTCTTTGTTACTTTTCTTAGTCTTGCCACACGTTATTTTGATACTTTGTCTCGTAGTAGTTTTCCTCTATAAGAGTGATTTTCATTCGATACTTTGTCTCGTAGTAGTTTTCCTCTATAAGAGTGATTTTCATTCGATACTTTGTCTCGTAGTAGTTTTCATCTATAAGAGTGA
Organism: Acanthurus tractus; assembly: GCA_029783725.1. Classification (NCBI taxonomy): domain Eukaryota; kingdom Metazoa; phylum Chordata; class Actinopteri; order Acanthuriformes; family Acanthuridae; genus Acanthurus; species Acanthurus tractus. The sequence continues at coordinate 6,076,635 of JAQNCA010000004.1, forward strand.
TTTTCATTCGATACTTTGTCTCGTAGTAGTTTTCCTCTATAAGAGTGATTTTCATTCGATACTTTGTCTCGTAGTATTCCTCTGTAAGAGTGTTTTTGTTGATACTTTGTCATTAGAAATTGTTTACTTTGAATTTTGAACGGTCTCCAGTTGTGCATTTGGGTTCACAACCCAGTTCTGTCGTGACGTAGAGTTTATTGCTGCTCTCCGAGACACACCCCGAAGACGGGACAGTGCTCAGCAGTCAAATCAAAAGCCTGCTGTCTTATTACCCATTGAGTGTATGTTGCTCACATGTGCATGTGCTGCACACTGCCTTGGCATGCTGATTCTGCATTCATGTCACGTTGTCTATGAATAAATTCTATTGACAAAGAAAAATGGTTATGTGAACTTCCTTGTGGAAATTACAAATAGGATCTGTGGACAGTTTTGCAGCTGCTGACGTTACACTCCTGGGGAAGTCTGCTTGCTGTAGTGAAATTATATTTGGTTTATTACTCATAAATAACAGTGTGAATTGGTGTTCCAGTGACAAATCCTTGCTTCAAAACTTTTAAAAACAATCCTTTACAGTACAAAGGGCAAATAAGTAAAATGCATGAACGAGAGAGCCGGATTAACCCGCAAGGGGGCCTCAATGCTCAAAACTTGCTGTTGGCCCTCAGTTAACCTCTCCCACACTTCGTGCTTTGGACATACATTAGATAATAAATAGTGATTAGTCAGCAATAGTATTAACATTTTTCGAAGAATATGCACTGTGTGAGTGAAGTAAAAACAGAAATAGGAACATCCAGGTTCCTCTACAAAGCAGGGCCTTGAAATAAGTTAGAAACATTTGCCAACTTGCAGCTCTTATCATTGTTATAGTTCATATTGTGCTTCTCTGATGCATGCAGTGTCACTAAAAATCAGAGTTCATCAGATTATCGCAAACTAATTGCAACACAATTTGTGACCCTGTTTAATGAAGCAGAGCGTCATCTGGACCCTTAATTACAAGTTCTAGCCTCAGTTCAGATTTGAGTTGAGTGATTTCCCCCCCCCCCTCGATAAACTGATCAATACGAACGATTTTAGAAGGCCTGGAGAGGTGAGAGTTTCCAAAACTCCACCACCAAAACATAAAAATCAAAGGGAATTGATCTGGCAGAAGTATTTTTTAATTCAGAAAGAGTACCTGCAGTTTTATCAAAACCAAAAACCTTGCTGAGAAATCCCTGAACGGCTAACGGTCATGTGGCTGTTTCCCAGTTGGTCATCAAACCTCAGTAAACAGAAGATGAGCGGTTAAAGCAAGAATGTGGTGATAGTTTTTCAAAGATATTACCAAATGACGTGTCAATCATATTATTTGTAATATGTATGTGAAGTAATATGTTTGAATCTCTTGGAGGCCCAACAGTTAAGTTGCTGTTGTGCTGTTTCAAACTTTAAGAGGAAGCAAATCGGTCATTGTGATGTAAAACACCAGGAAATTATGGCCTAATTTAAACCTATGGATTTATCTATTAAACAATACCTGTCTTCTAAGCCTGTCCTTTCGGTGAAAAAAGGCATCAGTACTCCTGCTGGTTAAGGAATGTGTCTCATTAAATCTGATTTAAATTCACCCAAGACCTTTTGCTGAAAATAGCCTAATCTAATTTTCAGAAAAGAGCATCTCAGATCCACTTCAAGCATTGTTCTGGACTCCATTCTCTGTCTTGGCTGAACCTGAAATTGCTAAATAAAAAAAAGGCTCCAGCTGAAGGAGTAAACAACCAACTCTGTCTGTGGATTTAATTAAATAACAGAAACAAGCGAGAGTTGCATGATAGATGTGCCACGACTTTTAAGGTCTGCTGTGATTAATTATTTGAACACAAAGGCTTTGTGTCCCCTTGTCCTTAATCAATAATTTAGGATGTATGTACAGCTAGTTTCTAATCAGATGTGGTTCTCCACATGTATGCCAATAGAGGCATAACACAAGGAATGACTGATGAAGTGTGTCTGATGTTTGAGTTCACTTCCCAGCCCTGACTGCCTTCTGGCTTTCATCCTGTCTCCTGTCTCTCTGGCCCTCCAGCCAAAAAAGCTGGAGTTGGGCCCTGCACCGTCCAGGCCCAAAAAGTGTTTGTCTGCCTTTTCCTTTCAACTTGTGACAGATGAGCAGTCCTGTGTGGACAGCATTTCTTCCACCACTGCATTGAACTTTCAGGTGTACATTACCACAAATTTTTAGGGTTTTTTTACCGACATCAGCGCCTGATTACAAGTAATGGGATCCTGCGTGAACACTTCACTCCAGCAAAGTTAAACAGTTGAGGTTAATTCACATTCAAGAGTTTAAATTTTTTGATTTTGGCTCCAGTTGGTTCAAAGTGGGTGGAATTAAAAAAAAACAAGGTGATATCGCAACATTTCAAGAAGTAGTTCCACATTTTGTTAAATATTACTTTTTGGTGGATAATTCGATTAGATCAGCTTGTCAGATGTCCAATAAAGACTACAGCAAGTGATTGATTGGCTAAGATTAGCATGGAAGAGGTAACAGTTAGCCTGGCTTTGTCCAAAGGTAATAAGAACCACTTACCAATAAACATGTTTTGTCTTTTTTTTATAGTGAAATTAGAATAGAATTAAAAATTACAATTTGGAGTTTTATGCACAGATATGTGACGGATTATTTCTCGGGCAGGAGTAGTATCTTCCTGGAGCCTTTGTTGGTTGCAAAGTTGAGCTAACTAGCTGCTGACCATAGCCTTACTTTGAAAACTGAAAAAAGTGGGCAGCAATATGTGCTTGTATTCCTTATTGAGCCCAAGAAAAGAAGGATAAACACCAATGTTGTTGTCATCACCACTGCAGTCCGTGCATACTGGTATATCTGAGTAAATGGTGTTCAGTTCACATATTATTAACTTTATAGTATACACAATCTCAGATGTAGCAAGTGTCTGAGTGTTGGCTAGCACCGGTAAAATAACTAACCAAGACGATGAAAAAACAAAGAAAAACTGTTATCACCTGCAACAACTTATCCAAACAGCTCAGTTATTACATGCAGATGTTGTGAAGTTCAGTCACTTAAAAGTTTGTCATTTTTTGAACTTCAATTTCTTGAGTCATGCTAATGTAAATTTAACATGTGCACTCTTCTTTCAGACAGTTCAATGTTTGACCATATGTTTCAGGTTAGACCTGCTTGCCTGGCCAGCTTTACTTTTAGTATTACAAATACTGCAGTGAGTGCTGTTTGCATAGAGTTTGAAGAGCTCGCAACCCCTTTCTGCTCCTCGTTGCCCTGATGCTGCCCTGACTCACTGAGACTGGAACAAGCTGCATGCACACATTGCACTCCAAACATGACCTTAGGTAGTACCGGCTGGATTTGGTTGGTACCCTTGAGTCAGTAACAAGCTCAGAACCGACCCTCATCGTGCAGGTGTCCTAAAGTATTATTTTCTTTACAGTGTACAACTGCATGTCTTAAGCATTTGTTCTCCCTTTCTTATTGATTATCAGCACACAAGTGCATCATTTAGATCAATGAGGCACTGCTCTAACTTCAAATCGGATTATAAACAATGACTCATTCCAATCACATCAAACCACACAAAAAAAGTTGAAATGACTTGTGAATCGACCTCAGTCTGCTGCCTCGGTGGTGAATGACAAAGTGCTCGACCTGAGCCAAATCTCCCATTCTCACCTGTTTATTCATGAAGACATAGATGACTGGGTTGATGACTGTGCTCGTCTTGGCCAGGACTGAAGGGATGATGCTGGCTTCAGGCGTGACCAGGCCTGGCGGGCCGAAGGTGGCCAGCAGGGCCATAATGCCGTATGGCAGCCAGCACAACAGGTAGCAGATCACCATAATCGCCACCATGAATAGCACTCGGTGCTCACGTTTTCTGCTCATTGATGCATTGATCCCGCTGACCTGGAGACAGAGGAGGGGAAGAGAGGGGGAAGAGGAGGATGAGAAATCAGACTTCAGGGAGTGAGCAATCTCCTTTGATGACAGGATGTGTTCAGACTTATAGGTTTTTGACTTCGGCTGCCATGAGACATCCAAATGTTCCCTTATGGGAGAGAGCCGTGAGAAGAGGAGTCTAGGAAGAACAAGGCAGGAGCGACAGAATAGAGTGCAGGTCAGACAGGGTGAAGTGAGAGTTTGAAAGGTGTACAGGCAGAGAGAGAAGGAAATGGACAGAAAAGGGCTCAGGGAAACTCATCTCATCATCTGCAGGAGCACTCCAATCAGTCAGGAGACGTTCGTAACGAAAATGAAAGAGTGGTTTGTTATCATTGATCCCTGAATTTAATGGAAATCTCAGAAACAAGTATTAGAATGATGCAAACACTTAAAAGTGGCCATACGTTGTTTTTTTTAAATACAAATAACATGGAGGCTCTGTTAAATTCTTTGCAAAAATTAAATTACATCTCAGATTTTGTTTATTATTACAGCCATCTTGCCCAAAATAATACGATTATGCACAACAACTTGAAGCAGTAAATTGACAGTTGAGGAAAATATAAGGTTTGCTGAGAGTTAGTTAAGGGTACTGATACATTTTTTAATCTGTGTGTTAAATGCAAAGGCACAGTAAGCTGCTTGTTAGCTTAGCTGAGCTTAAAACAAAAACTGGGAAAAAAAACAGGAAGCAGCAAATTGGACCGTGTTTAAAAGGGAGTGAAATCTCCCGACCAGTTCCTCGAAACTAAAGCAAGGAATAAAGTTTTAATTGGTGAACCATTCAGGGTGTTTTTGATCCCCTGGGATGGATCCCAAGTCAATGGTTTTTCCCAAGTGGCTAGTTGTCCTGCGAAACCTAAGAAGCTGTCGCCGAGCTCCAGATACTGACTGTAAGGTAGCAAGAGGGCTGTGAATCTGATTATCTGACTCACTGATGGTCTAATCTGGGTTTTTGGCTTGTGTTTCTCACCCCTGTTTGACTATTATTACCGTTTCTGAATGACAAATAAAAAAATGATTCTTAACATTATTTATTTGACTGTAAAATTTATACCTAATAATTAACTGTTATTAAACATCGGTAAGTAATTCAAACATATCTAATCATTTTCTGACATGAACATGGACACAGAAAGGCTCAAAAAGACACACAAACAAACACACATTACTTCAAATGGAAAAACTTGCAAACAAAACCTTTTGTTTGACCCAACTGGTGGCCTCCATTTAGATCTGTGTCTTTGCCAGGGAGACACAAAATGAGAGGGGGCACCACAGTGGAAGAACATACAAGACGTAGTTTAAAAAATTGCCAGACTCTTCCTGTTGCACACAAATGGAACTCTACTCAGTAATGTGGACGTAGCAGGTGCAAGAAAAAACCTCTGAGGTGTGTCGCTTAATCACCATCAGAAGCTGTGAGGGAGATGTTATTGCAACGACTGGGATGTGCACATTTGCAGTGACCCCCAAGCAGAAGCAGCACCATGTTGGAGCCTGCGAGGATCTCCATCAACAGGCAGGTAATGACCCGAACATCACATCATCACTTGGGATGAAAGTTGCGTCTTTGGCTACGACTCAGAGGCCACACAGCAGCCTTCACAGTCACCACTGTTGAACCCTAAAAACAAGACTGCAGCACTTTGTTAGCATTACCACTGTGACAGCAAGCTAGAAGGCAACTGCAAACACTTTTTTTGTTGTATTTTGGTTCTATAAAGACTAATAAAAAGCTCTTTACTCCACAGACAGGCTCTTGCTCCCATGCACAGTTCTTCTACATGGGTAAAAAAACACAACATCCTGCCCTGTTTAGTTATCGTGGCTGAGGTCTGAGTGGACAGTTGCTGTTTGGCAGAAGAGGTTCGGTTAACAGACAGTTATGGCAAAAAGCAGAGACAGTCTGTCACACGAAGGCCATAGAGGCTAAATGAATTTGTTTTGATTCCCTCTGCCAACAAATCTCTAAGTTGGCAGGACAGCAGCCGAGCAAAGAGTCCAACAAACAAGCTTCTGAGGTGACAATTAGATTTTTGTCTGAGTTGCTTGAAAAAGGCCAGTAAAAACTCCAACAAACCAAATAGATCACAAAAATTAACATGAGACAGTTCGGTGCCATCTGCATGAAGCCCCTCTGACGGGTCGGTAAGCTGACCATCGGCACGCATTCCCGTGTTTTTAATGATCTCGGAATTCATTGTCGTTTAGCGGAAAATGTCGCCTGTCATTTTTTTAGCTTAAGTTTCAGTTCTACTTTGACTGCAGCTCTGTTCCCACGCTGTGGACTTTCTCACTTTGTCAGCTCTGGAGAATAGGTGGCTTATACCTTCAGTCTTGACTCTGATTAAATAAATGAAGTGGCAGAGATCACAGACAAATTGAGGAAATGAAAAGTAAGTGCTGTCTGATTGCAATCAAAGGCTGGGGGACTGTTGAAAGGAGCTATAGCTTACTAATTGACTGCCCTTACAGTGAAACTGTTTCATATGCTAAACAGCAATCCCCAAAGCTGGATAATTAATATTTATGCCTTGCGTCCATGTGACGGAACAAATCTGTTGCAGCCTTTGTCAAAATGTTGAGGACTACAAGCCTGGTAATGAGCGTCAAAATAACAGAAGGTTTTTTGATGATGGAAGACATGATTTGCACTAAACAGACGGTGAATTTGAGAACAGAAGTCTCTTTCTTTTCAGCTCAGTGTCATGACAGTTGAAATAGAGTTGTAAATTGTGGGCAGTGGTCCAACGCAGCGCTGATGCTCACAGAGTGTGGGCAGACGGGCGGGAAAGAATTTGTCAGGAAGTGTTTGATGGGAAATCTTTGTCAGGAGAGAAAATCTCCACAGCGCTCACGGATCCAACGGCTAATTTTCCTTTTGCAACGACAGAAGGAGCACTGACTCCTCTTGAATCCCTGGCGGGCTGTCAGTTATTTAGACGGATCCTTTTGCCAGGGAGCTAAAAATGTTAAAATTAGTTTTGAACAACATTGAAAGAAACAGTCTGGAAAAGTATAAAGTTCGACGTGTCTGTACGTTTAATGGCTTCGTGCTTCTCCTTCATGTATGTCCACGTTTTGTAGCCAGTCTTTTTTCTGTGTTATAATTCAAGTGCATATTCAAATTTGCAAATGTGCCATATGTTTGTGTTTGAGCCCCCTCCAGAAAAAGTTCTTTTTTTTTTTTTCTTCTACCGTTGACATTTTGACTGGAAGGAAAAGCAAAGGTGTCACCAGGGCTGCCAACCGGTGGGGGGGGGGGCACAGGCTGAGCCGTCCACAGCGCTCGGTCAAGGCTTCTCTAACCTTTAAATAATCAGCTGGAAATATTCAAAAAACACACGTTTGTGAAAACCTTCTAAAGTGTTCGCAGCTTATTTTTAACCTCCAAATTTTTCAGTGGCATAGTGGGTCAAAAAATGATCAAACTTAAAGAAAAGTTGAGATTGGCTTGTTGCTAAACTGCAGCTCTGACTGACTGAATGTCAAAAGACTGAATTTTGGTCGTCTAGCTTTACTTAAAGTTAGTCTGTGTTTTGATTACACAGTGTGTGCAAATGAATAAGGCTCATTTTATGCACAAATGCAACCTGACTGGCACTTTGCCTTCAGAGGAGTCAGCAGCACAAGGAACCTGAAAGCCAAGCAGCTGATTCAGTCATCAATAACTCATTTAATCGAACCCATCTGATTGTGACACGTCAACATGTCTGTAGACAAAACCTGCCAACGAAAGCCAGTGTGATAGATTTTAAACATCGGATGTGATGCCTAAACAAAAGAGCCAGTTCACTCACCGTGATGTTTCCATCACTTCTTACTCTTGTTCTCTGTCGGCTCCCATGAGGGACTTAAAATTCCTACTTTCTGTCAGACCTGAGAGCTGAAACTGTGATGATTTGGAGCTTGATGATTGAGAGTCTTTTAAATATGTGTTCAAGCAGTTTTACAGCTGTTTTTCTTGACTGGATGCCCAGTGCAATCTGTAACTTTTCATTCAGACAAGTATAAACTAAAGTGATGTCACACGTTGGTGTCTTAGTGAACAGTTGAGTGTTGAGTTTGGAATTCCTGGTTATTTGAAGCCAGGAGTGACTTTATCAGGACAAATGCCGGAACTGGGAATGATGCACTTCGCTGTGCCTCCAATCTGATGTTACATCCCCATTGTAACAACCTGTCAATCAAAAGGACGACACTGAATGGGACCAAAATGAACATCATGCTGCCGGGCATGAACGAGTGAAAACATACATTCAGTGGGAAGCTTATGAATGAAGTAATGAATCAGTTAATGAAGTAAGGTTATTTTTCAAAGCTGACACTCTGTCCAACTCCTTTTAACCAGTGTAGTTTCCCCCTGCTGGACATAGTGACAAAAAAAATACAGTTTGATGGGAATTATGCATTGGTTTCAATCAAAGGGCAAACTCCCCACTTCTGCATTGAAGCCAAACAGGAAGTACAAAAACTTGCAATTCCTTGACTGACCACTTGAGGCTCCAAAAGGGAGCAAATCCACATTGAAGCCCATGTTAAAATGGCCGACTTTAGAGCAGAAATAAACATATTTACAGCCTGGTTCAAACAACGGTTTTTTGTCTACAGCCTCTCTACCATCTCATGAAAACTCTGAGGGGAGGAATTTTTTTCTAACTCATTTGTCTATTTTATTTTTAAGCTTAAAATTCGGCAATTTTCGGTTGATTGACAGCTTGTTGACGTATAGCGGGCTGGTGGCTGAGTGGCCGTGGTGTCTGTCCTTCGACCCGCTTCTTTTCCCATATTTGGTTGTTCGTCGTTTCGGCGGGCTCTTGGCGGAGTCACGTGCAGGTTAATGGCGGCGCCCAGGATGAGATTTCTGAGGCTTCACTTTCGCTCATGCAGAAACCAGCGAGTGATGTTACGGAGGGTTTGTCCAGTGTTTTATACAGTCAGTGGTTTCAGTTTGCAGACCTGGAAACTACTCTCACTTCTCATACTTTCTATGCATCTTCATTTTGGCCTGTGCTGATCAGGGGAATAATCTTGTGGACATACTATTAGTTTTTTGGCGAGAAAAAATACACAACCAGAATCATATAAAAACATTGCCACAAGTTAGCTTGGCCGGCTGTATTGGAAACCGCTAGCACCACAAAAACCACATAAAACCGACCTTCACTGAAGAAAAAAAAGAAACACATCTGTTGTTAGCTGGAAAATGTACCGAATGCTGGCAGACTGTAAAGTTGAGAAAATAACACAATTCTGTCCTAACAAGCTCCTCTTGGAGGAATGTAAAAGAGTGACATGTAAAAATCAAATTAAAAAAATAGATGCAACTGTAACTGTATTGTCTTTTGGTTGATTACCGTTTGACTGAATCGCTCACAAACCTCCTGAAACATCAGATCAAGGAGACAGAAATGGCAGCAAGAAACAATCTGATCATTTTTGTATTTGTAAGGCTGCGTGAGTGTGACTGCTGGAACAGGAAAGATGTGAGTTTTACCTCTTTCTTCTCCTTTCATGCTTACATACATGTGTATTATCTGCCACGCAGACGTTTTACTCTTTCAGATGACATTAAAGTTGACATTAAAATCCTGCTTTCAATGCTGCGTCGTCCCTCTGCGGGAGAACACAGCCGCTCTGTGGTCTTGTGCTGTCACACCGACATCTGCTGTAGAAACTTCCTGTCTGTAGGCAAAGCCATCTATTCTGATCACAGCATGTCACTTTTAAGAGTATGAATAATGGTGTGTGAAGCGACGGAGACAGGACCGAACCTGACTGTGTGCTGTGTCATTTGAGAAATTTGACAGTTACACTTTACTGAAGGCATTTAGCCGTTCATACTTCATGTTCAGAAGAGGATCTGAGAGGGAGTGTGAGCTCTGTAAGGCACATGCTGTTCTGCTTGAAGAGATTAAAGAAATATATATATATATATTCTCCTCTGCCAAAAAGGAGAGAGAAGGTTATTCCGAACTGGAGAGGCCGACGGAAACAGAGCCAAAAGAAGTGATGACCGGATCATCTCACAGAGGGGATGGAAGCAGGAAGTGGCACGACTCGGAGCGCCGCATGGGCTCCTAATAACCAGTGTGATTAGGCTTGTTCAAGAAGGGAATAGTCAACATGGAAGGAACGGGGGGGGGAGTCGTGTCCGAGTTTAAAAGCATATTTCAGCAGCCTGGCTGCAGTTGTTGTTGCAGTGGACGAGGCAGGAGCTGATAAAAGTTTAAGCAAAGAGTGGAGCAGATTCCTCTGTGAGGAAAGATCATGTTTGATGGATTTCTTGGGAAAGTGAACCCCCATGCTCGGGTCGTGGCTACGTTTTAGACTTGGTTTGACATTTCCTTGTCCAGAATGGAGTCAGGGCTCCTGCAGGCTTCAGTCAGGAGTCATTTTAGTCTTGTCAGCGGTGATGGAACGGTGTAGCAGAGTTTTAGTATTAGTTTTAAAGGAGACTAGTTCACAGCACATATTTGCCATTTTCTGTCGACAATCATGTATATTTAATATTCTACACCAGGGCAAATTAAATGACTCACATTTAACTTAGTTTTTAAAAATATTTGCATTTCATGAGTCCAAGCGGAGGGACGCAAACGTATAAATACAAAGAGGAACATTAACATGGGCGATAATTCGCT
>JAQNCA010000004.1:6096783-6107217 GCA_029783725.1 Acanthurus tractus
AAAAGTAGGTACTTTGTGCCATAAAAAGTTTAAATCAAAAGAATTAACTCTCAAAAGTATTGTTTGCACTCTGGAAACTAAAACACTGGATAACGGGGTGATGTTTCTTCAGTAAGCATTCCTTGTGGAAGATTTAAACATTTGACCATCGACTTAAATCCTAAAGTTTACTCATTCCTTCCGACTCAGAAGACAGCCGGCTGAAATAACCTCAGATCCACAGCCAGGGACGGACCGGGGATGAAAAATGGCTCTGAACTTTTGGACTCAGACGAGTCCATCACAGCCTCAGCACTTCCCATCCAAACACAACGTACCACCACCGCCCGTGCGGGCGGTGGTGGTACGTTGTGTTTGGTGGTTTCCCTGTGCATCCCATACTGCACTTTTTGTGTACAAATGTAGATTCAACCAGGAAAAACAGGTCGTCATCTCATGATAATGGAATCAATTATGCATTATAATGAGACAAGTCTCTTTAAATGTATTCAGCTATTGTGGGAAATTGAGCATAAAAATGTATTCCATTATCATGAGATAACAAGACGTTATCCCATGATACATCGTTAGTTTATTCAATTATCACTAGATAATGAGCCGTTATCCTGTGATAATGCATTAATTTATTACGTTATGACAAGATAACAAGCCGTTCTCCCATGATAACTCGTTAACTGATCCCATTATCACAAGATAACAGGTTTTAACAGAAAGGATAATAACCGTGGGCGCTCTTGGCTTCAGAACAAGTCGGCTTTGTAGTGAAATTGTTTGTGTCTGTTTAATGATGTGATTCAATTCAGAGTCTGCACAGGGTTTTTTATTTATTTTTTAAAAATCTACAGGATTCTTTCTGTACTGTTTGTATGTCTGATTTGCTCACCGGACTGAGATGACTGAAGAGAAGCATCGCCAAGTGAATGATTTGTTATTTTAAAAACATTTGGCAACACCAGACTCAATACTTCAACCCCTTTCTTCTTTGCTTTTCAGCACCACCTTTGCATATTTTTCTTTCTTGTTCCTGCACTCTTTGTCATTATGCAGCCAGCTCACGCAGGAGGGGGCAGGGGCACGGGTGAAGTTACAGTAACTCAACAAAACGTGATAACAAATCAAATACTGAACAGCAGGCAGCCGACTTGTCTGGGCGAGTTAGCTACAAGGCACCTGTTTATTTTGGTCTGAGGCGATAAAACAATATGTGTATTTTGTGTTGCATCCACTCCATTTGTCAAACAACTCATTCAGTTCTTCAGGGGTTACATATCTCACCTGTGATATAAGCTAGTTTGCTCCCAGGTGATCTGTTGTCGGCCCTGTCCACTTACCTTTCTCTGAATGTGATGAGACAAAGTGACTTAATGTCGGATGCATTATAAAGATATTCTTATATAGAATTTACTTTTCAAAACCAAACACTATCTTGTATTTTAAATGGCTTTTTGTTTCCTTAAATGTGTTGCACACTTGTCATTTTGTGCTAAGCGTTGCGCTCCTGGCAGTCTTGTCAACGTCACCTTTGTACCATAACTATTCTGTTATCGGTGGATATCAGCAGAGATAAGAGAGATCGAGAGTTCTTTGCATTGATTTCATGATATCCTTTATGTGGAATTGACTTTGGTATGAAAACAAACACATGGGACTTATAGGACAGAAAAACGAGTGTTTTGACCCCGGAGTTTACAGTTTTTAAACTAACTTTGATGCCCGCACTTTGATTTCCTCTGGAGATATCGACATGAAAGTCAGGGTGAAAAAATGGGGTTGATATTTTGAGATCTTTCTGTCCCAGTTTGCTTTGGAAGCAAATGCAGTGGGAGTCACAGGACTTATTTACTGTACAGTATATGACATTTTGATGACAGTCATCAGAACTTTGTCTTTTTTTTGCAGAGGCTTATAGCTCACATATTAATAATTAAAGTAGTGATAAATAATTGAGTCGTTCTTGCCCATGTGATAGATATGATTTGAGTTGATGGGTCAATAATAACACACTTTGTTCCGGCTTTAATTGGATGGATATTTGGAATTTGTGGGTCAAGTAAAGTGACTCTTTCTCTTTCCATCAAAACTTTTACCGTATATTCAACATATATTCAACCTGATGTGTTTACGCAAATAAAACTGTGTAACAAAAGTGCATTTTGGAGTGAATTTTCTTGTTTTTTGTCTTAGTTAAAGCATTAAGGTATGCAACTGTCATTTGTGCAAAACCAGCTGGAGATGTTTGTTTCATGTCGTACCCCTTTCTGTCTCTGTCTGCCTCTTCAGTGGTCACTGTTGTATAAAGGCAAACAATGTACCCCCCCGCCACTTCCATCCCAGTTTCATCCCCGATAAAAATGCCATTTCCCATCTATTCTAATCAGTTTTATTAACCACATTAATATAAATGGCTCAAGGGCTTCTGCAAATTAGCACATCTCAGTTATGAATTAGGCAAATTACACATTCTCCTGCTCGCTTAAAGGAGATCTTGCAACTCTGAAAGAGCTCAAGTGCATATCAGTGCTTTTTCTTTTTTTTTTTTAACAAAAAGGCTGCTTTCAATGTTAATTACTCCAGTGCTCCACAAACTCGTCTGAGTCAATGCAGGGCAAAGAGATGTTTCTTAAAAATTGAAGCCTTAAGAACATATGCTGGCTTTGGGTTTGGCTCTTGAGCTGTAACTTCCTCTGAGGACCCCGACTGACCTATTGGTCCATGTGAAGCCTACTTTGACACTGAATGTCAATAAAAATCAGCTCGAACTCCTCTGGGTTTCACCGTCACATACAGTGAACCACACGACTGCTTTATACAGCTGGACTGCAGCTGCCGATGAGCACATTATCCAGTTTTTCAGCTCAAACCAGGTTGCACCTTCTGTTACCAGATTCAGTCCTCCCTAAATCTTTCTCTGAGGTTTCCTAATGGATTTTGGAGGTTGGCTGCACTCTTGACCATAATTTAGATGAAGTGTTGCTCAGTGTTGTCCTCAATTAAAGAATCAGCAGGGTTTATTTAATGGTGCCTCACAGCTTGGTTGTAAGTGCAGACTGTGTTTGCTCTCAACATGGCCGCAGATTGGTAGTGAGGGGTTGGCAGATGTCAAGTGTCCCAGAGTGCAAGACCTTAAAAGATTTCTGTCTGCCCCTGCAGCTATCGACAGTGACCAAACCTGAATAAATCATGCCCATAGAGCCCCTCATTAGGGTTAAACAACGGCATTGAAAGCGTAATACTGTATTTAAGTGTTAGAGTGGATGGTATCTGGTGTCTGTGCATTTTCTTGCTTAAAGAATGCTAATATACTGAAGTGCAGACATCACTTAGTTTCAGTTCAAGTCATTTTTTTTAGTCTCTATGTCTGTCTTTAAATCACATAATTAATTGATAGGTTGTGAACAAGAAAAGCTGAAACTTCAGACACTAACTTGTCAAAAGCAAGAAGAAATCATTTAGTGAATACAGCGCAGCCTAATGCAACATGTTTTCACTTTAATGCGTTTTGTTTAAAACTTCAAGCAGAACTTAGATTATTAAAATATGCGTTCAAAGCAGCCCAGGAACAGCAGTAAGTGTAGACCACATCAGGCCAGACCGATGCAAGCAGTCTGGCCAAACACTGGATTGCTTTAAGTTATTTACGAATAATAAACCATTAATCAATGATTCCCTAACTTTTCTCATGAAGACATCATTGGGTCAAAATATTACCCGTCTACTTCAACTACACTGTACTTAAAAGTTCAGCTGAACATGTAACATCATACTTGCTGGGGCATTTACACTTACTGCATTTTAGTGGGCTTTGATTGCTTTCTAAAGGTTGCTGACTAATTAATTCAATTAATAATCAAAGGGAAATTATCCTTTTTTCTTTTTCTTTTTTTTTTTTACTGAAAAAACTTCATCAGATACCTGTTGTTCAGCAAGTTAACATTGTTAGAATGCAAACAGCATTTATGTTTAAGTACAGCCCTGCTAGCATCACCATCGACTCTTAAAATCAAAACATATTTCTCTTCTATTACTGTGCAAAATGCATTTAATTAAATGATTCTTACTAAAAGAAAGGTTAAAAATACTAACTTTGTGTCTCGCCAGCTGCAAACATTATGTCCACTTTATTTACACTTCACTCCTTGCTTGCGAAAGGCTGAGGCTTTAAAATCCCTGAATCTATCCTGCCATCTTTGCAATTGCTCCCAAGTAATTATTCACAGGACAAAGATCCATATGTGATATTTAAGACTTTTTTGAGTTTGTTTGGGGGTTCTAGCAGTGAAGCACAGCTACTTGAACACCAATGGATGTTCATCCACCAGGGGTACCCTGTCCTCTTCTGGTGCTACCAACACATGGAGCAGTAAAGGAGGGTCATCTGGTTTAGACAGTCAGATCAGCTGAATTAACCCTACAGATCAATAGGGTAGGAAAAAACCCTATGATAGATCAATAGGATGTCAAATTATTGCCAGCCAAAGAGCTGCTAAGACGACACAATCTGACACCTGAGAGTAAACATGATCTGGTCCATTTTAAAAAATGTAGCCTAAAAAATTATCTGCACTTTTGGTTTGTTCCCTTTGCTCTGAAGCCAACAGAGATATTTATAATGGATCCTTTTCTTTGAAAGGACTTACTGTTTCCCCTTTTTGTATCAGCTAAGACCACATGACGAAACAGGCCATTTCTGCGTATGCACATCACTCGAAACAAAGATTTCCCATGTCATTTTGTTTGCTTGTTTTGTATGCACAAGTAACTACTCGCTATCAGACAACAACATCTGCCTCATTGTTATACAAAAACAGTGCATTTTGGGTTGCTTCTGGAGAGGTGATGAGGGGTGGAGATGGGATGGGAGTGATAATGGCAACCGAGACAACCAAGGTGAAAAAGATGGATGATAATTGCACAGTGAAAAGAAAAAATATGCAGAGGGCACACAAAGGGGCTGGGAGACGGGGAAAGACAATGAGAGACAGAGTGGAGTGGAAAAGCAAGAGAGAAAGCAAGGATTGGAGCGAAAAGAAATGAGCTGTTGCACTGAGACTGTGCATACAGATTCTGAGAAGTAAGCCACTGATGGGGACAGTTCGAGTGCGAATGTGTGGAGATTCAAATGAGGATGACGAATATCCACATGCAGAAAGAGTCAAAAGATTTGTCAAAAGACGGACACAGAGTACAGATGCTGCGAAAGCAAAAGACCAAAAGAGATGAAAGAATAAATCTGCAAGAGGCGATGATCTGGGACCCTTTTTGATTTTTATGTTGAGGTTTAAATCTACTTTGATAAACACCGGGTGTCAGGTTCTGACCTTCAATCAATCATATTTCACATTCTGACTTTTGTGGCTGTTTTGGCTCCTGTTTTGGCTTTCAGAGAAAAAAATTAATGACTCTTATGATCAGAACATACTGACATTTCAGTTTTTTCTTTTAATGACTAAAGATTGGAAAAAGTGCGTAGATGATCCGAGGCGGAGGAGGTTTTGGAACAACTGGCCAAGAAGTTCCTGACAAGATTTCAAAATACGATTTAAAAAAAATGCAGAAAAAGACACAAAATGTAGAATTGTCTGAGCGTAACCATTGCAGAAAGGATGCAAATAAACTGAGAGATTTAAGTGTTAAAAGAATTTAAACTCCAATCAAAGTCCATTCTTCAGATTACTGCAAAAACATTACATTTGCTCCAACGCCAGCCTGTGGCCAATAAGTGTCTTTTAATGTTTCTGGGTTTGGTATTTCTTCGTCTCACAGTTTCAAACTTACAGTTGATGTGAAGCAAAAGATGAAGAAGCAGAAGTAGAATTAGAAACAGAAACTTGGCTGCCTGGACCCCTAATAAGCAAAAAGTCAATGACCCAGCAAGGCGATGAGCAGAGAGCAGGCACTTGTAGTCCAATACAAAGAGAACAAGAAGCACTTCCTGGAGCCAGTCTGGCAGAAAACTCATTTGTGTTTTGAGCATGCCGCCTGCTCTGCAGCCCCTCCACTTCCCAACCAGGCTCATATTGAGCAGAAATGCTGGTAATTTTAATCCAAGATTTGACAAGAAGTGTTTTTCACAGCTTTGTCGTCTTTTAGCCTGAATGCGTATGAGTGGGGAGTTTTTTTTTTGTCGCACTAGTTTTTGTTTTGAGGAAAAGTCATGAAAAAAGACAAAAAATGACCCTAATGAATAATCTTATAGCCCGAACACAGACACAGGAGATGTGACTCACAAAGTCTCGATTCCTGATCAGCTGTTAACTCATTCACTCAGCTGCCAGTTAAATAGTTTCACAAAACTTAAACTGGTTTAATCCAATGAAACAGCCCTGCAGTAAATCTGACCTCTGTTCCTGAGAGACGTCTCCACTCACTCAACTAATGAGGTTACTCGTCACCAGAGCCTCAAGAAAGATCTCAAAGTTGAATCAAAACATCTCTAAAACAGTTTTAATAAAATGTGAACGCTATACTTTCCTTCAGATGAATAACAGAGCTGTTGCACCCCATCATTGTGCAGGAGTTTTAACCAGATGTACACGACATATATTCACTGCCTGCATGCTCATGATGGCCCCTCATGTGGGTTTCTGTGGAGAGTTCGTCTGCATGAAAGTGGTGACTGAAGCAAATAATTGTTTGTCTTAATGGAAATATTTTATAGACCGACCGAATGATAACTGGACTATTTGTTCCAGTTCAAAACAATATAGTCATCTCTTCTAATGCTGCCACATTAGCATTTTGGCAGCTCTTGATGAAGATTTTTCCGTGTAGGCGAGGGATCGTTCGGCCTTGCTGTTACACTTCTTACTCCTCCAGCTGCATTAAAATAAGGCAAGTAAGAGAATAATAGTCCCTGTAATGCAGTAATTTGTCCATGAAAGCGTGCTAAAAGCAAATACTTAAGAACTCAAGGAATCACTGGTATAACAAAAAAAAAGACATGATCCCTCGCTGGCTTCCCACAATGCCCTTTGCCCACTGTGTTTAACAGATGTACCGCTTCTCATATAAAATAGGTAGAGAAACTTTTTTTACAAGTGGTTCGGGGCACAAGTGTAATTTCTTAATCCAAACTGCTCCACCCTAGCTTGCACTGAAATCCCCCTCCGGTGCAGTCCCTGCCTGTTTTTATGTAATGTGATTGCAGGTCACGAAGATACCGAAAAAAAAAAAAGGTGCTCACGGCCAATGAAATTACCTCATGACCAGCGCAAGGTCACTACATCTGATGTGGGCCAGCGCGAAATTAGGACCCCGGCAGTGAGTCTGTCACTCTCGCCCTCCTTTTTCTTCCTTTCATCTCTCTGCTTCCGTCGCTTCCTCTTGATATCCTCATCCCCCTCTCTCTCACTCTCTCACTCCAGCTCTACCTCCGTGCCACGAAGCCTACGGCATATTGGAGAAATATTGTAGCACTCCAGAGTATCGCTGGATGTCTGCAGGGACATATGAGTCATATAATGAATTTAGACCAAGGGTAAAGATGTTGAGACAAGAGAGCGAGCTGGTTATCTAACCGGAGACGGGCTTGAAATGCCAGAGTTCGCATGCATATTTGTTTCTTTTTTTTTAAATTTATTTTCATCTTAATTATTTCAAGTGTTGTGGATGAAGTTCATCTATGTTGCTCTGCTGAAGCAGCAATCCACAGCATGCTACTCTTTGCTAATGCATTGGCATATTTTGCGAAATCTACGTAAAGGTCCGTGAATCTTACACCTCTACGAAACTAGGTAGAGTTGAACCAGTATCTAGATTACTATCTTGATTATATCGGACATTTTAAGTGAGACGCTGGATTGTGTGAAATTATCCAAGTCAAAGTAATCAATCTCTCTTTTTTTCTTCCTTGTGAAGAGCATTTCAGTATGCACCGCTAACTTTAAATTTTGCAGACATCTACCGAGAGAGAGCTGTATGTGTGAATGCAAATGTATGAATCATTTGGCCTGGACTTCAATCTGTCAATTCTGCAGCACTTAATCCATATAAAGTGCTACTGAACCCGTGTGAGCAAGTGGGTGAGTTGATGTTCTCATGCTGCTGCTGGACAAAAACCCAAAACGCAGCGTCTTTCTGGCTTCAGAGTTATGTAAATGTGCAGAGTACAGCTCCTTCATACCTGCTTCTTCCTGCCTGTATGTTGCCTAAACCGACATGCATGTCGTATTAAGATCAACACAAACACAGTTGAAACTTAAGAAACATCAGGAGCCTCCTCCAACCTCATTGAACATGGCCTCTGTACATTCTGCCTGGCGACACTTCTTCAGTACTTCCTGTGAGAGGACATCTGAGGGTGACGGGACGATGCCACTCGACATCAAGGCCTGATTCTGCAGACATTTTGAGTCTTTATACAAGAATAACTTAGGTTTACATGGAGGGACCTGTTATCAGAAAAAAGCAACTTCTGGGAATCAGGACAAAGCCAGTAATTAAATTTTAAAAAATGCTACTCCTCGAATGGCTACTTGAGGCTTCTCCACGGACAAGACTGTCCCCATACACCCCCACATTTAAACCAACTTTAGAGCAGACTAAAAACAAAACACACATTTACAGCATGGTACAAATCTTGACATCGGTCATCTCTAATTCCTGTTCAGGGGTTGATATTTGGTTTTATAAAACTCACTTTAACTCATATCCAGGCTTGAAATGATCCAAAATCAGGGGTGTAGCAGCGAAACTTATCCTCCACCCTCTTATCACCCAAATATGGTCACTTTTAGTGCCAAGTAAACAGGAAGTATTAGCTAAAAAAGCCTAATCGACTGAAACAAAGCCAACAAACCAAAGGGTGACACGATGGCTGCGATCATGTCTGTGGTGAAGACATTTGCCAACATTATAAAGGTTTCTAGGAGCTGAGCGGTGCTTTCAGTCGTGTACGGAAGTTGTAATCAGTTACTCAGTACTCAGTTACTCAGTTACTTCTATTACGTTTCACATGACACTATTATTGTCATGTATTGAATCCGTTCCCACAGATTCTGTGTGTGTTACGTACTCGTGCAGGTGAATCCGTCACTGTGCTGGAGTCAGTAGTTACTCTGATCGCTCAGCGTCACCGCCGCAGAGACGGAGACGAGCAAAGGGTTGATTTGCTTTCATACAGTTTCAGACGCTCTCTGAGGGAAGTGCCTGTGAAAAGACAAACTCACCCCTCTCACTGCTCCTGACCTCAATTTCCCATCACAGACAGCTGTCTGTCTGTCTGTCTTCTCTCAGCATAAAAACCACCAGCAAGTGTACAACAAACGAGGAGTGGGTTTCCATGCTATGGCAGGGTCAGACATTCCTGTAAATCACAGTTTTCAGCTGGTAAATAATTTCATAAATGATCTGACTGAACATCCCACCCACTCTGCACTTCTTTTCTATGGCAACAGCAGCGGCGAGAGGCTACTTGTTACAAACTTCTTATATTTCCATGTTTTAATCTGTAATTTATGAGAAACCTATGAGAGAAACACACCTGTCAACAGTGGAAAAGGTGGATTTTTCAGAGGAACACTGCACCTTCTGATCGATCGACCAACACCAGCTCGTCAGTCCCAGAAGGAGCCGTTAACCAGCCCGGCAGGAGCTCAGGGCTGCTCCTGGTCCACTGCTGCTCGAGGGGAAATTAAATGGAGAAAATGGGACTCCTGATGGCCAAGCAGCATAAAGTCTGTGTGCCCTTCTTCTTTTCTACACAACCATGTTTGCTGCACAACATCCTGGATTAGGACGTCGTGCTTGATGGGTAAACTGTGGTCCAAGCTGACAGGTTTAGTCTTTTCCTCACGTGGACGGTGAGATTATTAGATCAGGGAGATAAACTTTAGTATTTAAACAATTAGTTTAAATACTTCTATCCGTCTCAGCTGGTTTAATCGGACCGCAAGATTAAAATCCGCCTGCTTTTTACACATTATTGTAAGTGGGTGAAAAACAACTTTAAACAGCCAAAATGAAGCATGCTCATGAAGTCCTGCACAAAGAAAGGACCAGAAAAGAGAAGAGACTAGAAAAGAAGATCAAGAAGCTGATGCTGTCATATAATAGATATAAGAGAGAGAGTTTTGGAGAAAAAGAAATTGAGGAAGGCAAAGTCTGACAAAGACAAAGAGAGGAAGAGAACCAAACACAATTACTCTGCTTCACCACCTTCTTTGTCCATACAACGAACCGGGTGTCTGATGAGGAAAGACAGGAAATAGATAAAGAGTGAAAAAGGGACGAACGAAAAAAAGCAAAGTGAAAGAAACTGATGCAAAATTATAAAGAGAGGAAGAAATATGACCACGTCGCTGTTATTAGATTGATTCTTATTTATCTTTGCTCAAAGTTGTGTCGACGTCTCACACAAGAGCTGTTAATCAGAGAGGACGGAGCGCACACACACACACACACACACACACACACACACACACACACACACACACA
>JAQNCA010000004.1:6188972-6199550 GCA_029783725.1 Acanthurus tractus
TTCCTCCCACTCTACCTCTCGTCAGCTGACGGCATCGCACAAACACACAACAAACACACAACAAACACACAACAAACACACGACAAACACACAACAAACACACAACAAACACACAACAAACACACAACAAACTCATGTGGAGCCTCACGGATCCACAAGTGTAATGAAACAGGAAACGGTCGAACATAATCACCGTCTGCTTCTAAATGTGTTTCTGCAAAGAGGAAAAAAAACTGGAGATTTGAAGAATTTTCCCTCTTTTCTTCATCACACTGCAGTGTTATCTTTAACACACACACACACACACACACACACACTCACACGCAGGAAAAACCAACAGTGTGATGTCAGATGACGTCATCGCTGGTATTTGCTGCTCATTTCAAAGGTGAATAGTTCCCATTCAGACGCACAATGAGCTGGTCAGTGCCCCCCACCCGGCCCCCCCCCACTCTGAGAGGAGCACAGTCACTGTTGGGAACGATCTCATGTCTGCATGGCTCACACACACACACACACACACACCTACACACACACACAAGGGAGACAGGAGAGCAAACAGAAAGTGATCGACTTTCAGGGAAAACTCGTGTGTGTGTGTGTGTGTGTGTGTTCAGTCAAACAGTGCACACTTCAGCAAACACACACACACACACACACACACACACACACACACAGCACCCAGTCACACCCAGCTCTGACACAGCTCTGTGTGTGTGTGTGTGTGTGTGTGATCTTACCTGGTCTTCCTCCAGCGTCTGTAGATTCTCCTCTCAGGTCGATGACAGAAGGTCGCCCAGGTGCAGACGAGGCCCCCAGTCCACCGAGGTGAGCTCCTGCCCAGCTACGCGTCCATGGCACGGCGAGGCTGACACACACTCACATGGTTTCATTCTCATCCATCGGTCAACACAGACGCAGCGGCACGTTTCAGGACCTGCCTGAGAAACAAAGCAAACAAGAAGAAAACGGTGAAGTTGTAGTCCGGTGGAGTCTGAACGTCACCGTTTCTCCTCCCTGGAGGACTTGCAGAGAACTTGCCTCATCACCTCTAAGTGCAGGTCTGCTGTACTTCCTGTGTAACCAACATGAGGCAGATAAACATCCTCCCCAGCTCACAGCGTCTGCTCTGTCCTGAGCGACCGAACATGAGCACCCCCCGGGCCTCTGTGCACCCGCAGGGAGATCTAATGATGTGATGAGGGAGGATGAGTCAGAGCCAGGACCTCTGAGGAGGTTTACAGAGTTTCAGCAGAGGACTGGGCTCCCCTGCAGCGCCCCCTGCAGACGGACTGAACACACACAGGCTGCTAACAGGCACAGTTTGTCCTTTAAAAACAAGACAGAAGAAAACTCACAGACAAGATGCACAAGTCCAATATGAGAGGGCGTCAAAACTGCAGACAAACTGCTGCTAACGTTTTCATTTCCCCTTTTTTTCTTTCAACCTATTTCTAAGCTCATTTTTACAGCCGCTGAGGTGAAACCGAGATCTCAGCAACAACCATCCACCCACTCACACTTCACACACATGACCGAACAACACCTGGACTGAGCAAACCGCAGAGATGAGTAATTTCTTTTCTTTTTTTTTTAAGAGTGACACAGTTGCAAAAGTGGAAAGTGAAACCGCTCTGCTTAAAGAACGAGAGGTTAGTGAACGATCCGAAATCACCTCGACTCTTCCATAAATCCTGAAACAACTGGAGAACGTGACCCTCCATGTCGCTGCAATCTGCTAAATCGATGATGTACAGTAAGCTGCACCGGAAGCAATTTCCAAAGCTTGATGTGAATCGACTTGACACTGTTCCACACCAGGTCTGGGGGCCGTGGTAGGAATGCCTGAGGGGCCCCGCAGCAGGAGAGGGCACTATGAATGAATCAATGCAATTCACACGGACACACGAGGACACGGTCCACCCACCACCTAGTAAAATAGCTGACTGGAGCCTCCAGTTGTCAGAGGAGAAGCTCACAACAAGGAGAAACACCAAGCTATTCTTCCTCCCCGCACAAATGGCTCCACAAACGGCTCCTTTGTTCGCGAGGCGGAAAAAAAAAAAAAGATTACGTATGAAAACCGTGCACAAACACGAGCACGCTGGCCGGCGACCAACACCAACCACATACAGGCTGATAGGCGTGAACCATAAACAAACACACACACTCCACAATCCCGCAGCTTTTTAAGCGACAGGTCAACGCCGGCGTGTCATTCATTGATCCACATGTGCATTTTATTCATGCGTTCACATCCGAACAGTGAGTTTCCTATTGACAACCATCTGTAACAGGCCGGAGGGCGACGTCACAGGATCCAAACGGCTTTTTTACATTTTTTTTTATAGTTACGCAACTCCGTCAGTTGGCAGGGCAGGGAGGACAAGGTAGTTTATGGCTGGAGCCCCCACCCTGGCACATAAGGAAACACAAGCACCACCCAGTCCCCGGAGAGTCGAAGAAAGGCCAGAAATAAACTGCACACACACAGCGGAGGACGGAGGCGACTCAGTACACTGCAAATATATAAGAAGAGCGGCTCAAATGAGGTCAGTGGGACAACTATGGCAACTGGCAGCAACGTCAACAAAAGATAATGTTTACCTACTCACTAATATGACTCACTTCAGCTGAGTCCTAATTGATTTTTCACCAGACCAAAATGCATCTGGATGGATTGCTATGAAACTACAGGCGCTCGTGGTCCTCAGAGGATGAGCCGTATGACTCTGATCGCCTCCAAAAGGTTGACACTGATAGTTTTAGGTAAAATGTCTCTACAACTGTTGGATGGATTGTCA
The DNA here is from genome assembly GCA_029783725.1 of Acanthurus tractus. Taxonomy (NCBI): domain Eukaryota; kingdom Metazoa; phylum Chordata; class Actinopteri; order Acanthuriformes; family Acanthuridae; genus Acanthurus; species Acanthurus tractus. The sequence continues at coordinate 6,191,777 of JAQNCA010000004.1, forward strand.
CAAAATTCAGCCCCATTCACGCCCCCCCCCCCCTCGGGTTGGATGGTACCAACTCATGTGACCTAAAAGGGGGACAGTCAGTTTTATTTTATTTATTATAGCACCAAAGCACAGCATAAGTTATCTAAGAGCATTTTTCACTTTTCACTCCTTAACCCAAAGCAGTAAACTGAGGGGAAACACTGATTACGCCCAAAACTTTAGCTTTCCATTACTACCAAATACCAGCACGCTAACATGACCAATGCATTGATTGTTGATTATCATCGTCATGTGACCATCTGACCTTTGTGGAAGCAGTGATGTGCCCACATGCAGCATCACAGAGGCCAGTGTGTCTGTTGGATTTATACATCACAGCTCGTATTTCATCTCTGCAGTCGAACATACCGGTCTGTTAATGGCTTAATCTGCTACTGGGCATCAGACTGAACATCCTTTTCGTGTTTCGTCTTTCAATAATTTGCTTTTAATTTGCCTGTTATCAGAGAGTATCCGGCTGAAAATGGTGACCATGCAGCAAAGCGAACTTTGTCCACCCTGCCTGACTACGGGAGACAAAATGTGAGAAGATCCTTTGCACGTCTTCTACAACATAAATACACAAAGCTCTTTACCCTGCGTTCTAACACTGTGTCCTGTAATGAAGGAGGTTTGGTCAGGCTGAATAAAAAGACGGCCTCTCCTGTCTGTCGTCCTGCAGACTCACTGCAGAGTCACTGCTGATTCATGCTCACCACCGTCCACAGAAAGTCTTTCATTCACGCTGCCTCTCCACTGATGAAGCCAACATGGCACCACTCACCAAAAACAGAGAGAGAAAATGTTTTCAATTGCATCTTTTTTTAGTGAACCAGAACCTCTTGAACCCTGAAAAAGGTCTTTGTCTTTTCAAGTCATCCACAAACTCTTTACGAACAATAAATCATTTTTATACCAACAACATATCAGGCACCAATGACATGACCTTTACCATGCAACTGAAAGCTGACACCTATATGTCATTCAGTTTCATTCTAATCATTTTAATTACAAAACTAATCTTGTTTTGTTGATGTTTCTATGGACACTGGATGATAACACTCCCGTGATCAGGTTACCGTGGCTATAAGAGATGAACTAATAAAGGCCAAAGCGACTCTGTTCTCTCCTGAGGACGAAGCAGAGCTGCAGCCAGGAAGACGAGACACCATGAAGAGGTGAGAGGACAGAAACTCAATCTTCTCTCAATAATAGAGGATACAGTACAGGAAATCCAGCACTCCCCCTTTGGCTATGTCTCCCACACACACACATACACACACATTTAAAAGCCCATACACATCTACAGCAGGTATGAGTAACATAGTGGACTTAAAGAGAAATGAATTACAGTGAAACATAATCAATATTCTTTCAGTCACACAAGTCTCTGTTACAGAGTTTTCCAGTTTTGCAGTTTTAGCCAAGAAAACACCACAGACTTTTATTTTAACGAGTCAGACGGTTATTCATCAATTAGATTCCTCCATCCCAGTGACTTGCAAGCACAAACACTGAATAAGTCTAACTGTTTAAAACAGATGCACACTCCATACTGGGCTCCAAGATTGAACATAGTTTCTGCACAATAAATCTAAATACCAACTAAACTAAATTATTCAGACAAGTACCTCCTTAAAATATGACTGTTATCTGGCTAAACAAAGAGCCACCAACAGAAAGAGAGTGGGCAACAAGTGTAAAGAAGATGTTTGTTATGGAAAGGCTGACGTTTTCTCTCAGACTTTGTGCAGATATGTACGTATTGTGCAGATATTGTGCTGATAAGTTTGATAAGTGTTGGTCCAAATGGGTGGTGCACATGAATGTTGTATATGAAGACTTTTTGTGTTAACTTTTTCTTTTCTTCTTTTAACGATTATGTTAAAAAAAAATGTCGGTTCCTCAGTATGTACATTTGTGTTACTTGCTAAAACCAAAATACAAAAATAAAGTTTTAAAAAAACAGATGCACGCTGTCATTTTTACATGACATGTGACCCGAACAGAAGCAAAAACAGTGAGGATTAATCAAGATCTTCCAGCTCAAGAGCAGCAAATGAAATTTTTTTGTTCACAGTCCTGAATGAGTCAGCAAACAGCTTTAAGACATCACATTATATATATATGTATATATATGTTATTGATCACATACTGCTCATCAAACAACCGAACAGTCAGGTCAATCTGAGGCAGCACAAAGAAAACTGTGAGCGTGTTTCCAGCTGCTGTTCACAACAACTGACTTTCAGTAAAAACTGAAGTTTGAGTAATTCTGAATCACCATCAGCAGGAAGGTGGCGCAACACGCAGCAGATTGTGACATCCAGTTGGGAAGTTGGTACTATTGACACTCAATGTTGCCAACTGATAACTGGATGTAAAAAACATATTGAGAGTTTCTTCTCCATCCATTTTACGTGTCTGATTACCTGTAATCCAAACATCTCACATCCTCAGACATCCTCAGAGGTCTGTGAGGAGACATGTCCTGCACAGGAATCTGGCTCCTTTCACTTTTAAAGACCCTCTTTAGGGACAAAGACACACACAGTGTTACAAAGACAGAGCACAGGGTGACACTTAATCCAGCTCCTTCATTTCTGCAGCTGTGGCCACATTAAATATTGACAAAATACGCTGCAGTTTATCATGCAATAAAAGCTGGTGCACATCAAGTTACTCCCTTTCTAATGCTTTATTTGAATCAGGTCAAGTTCTAAAAACCTAATAACATCTTCTGATATCTAGTCAGGTCAACATATAAAGCAAACACGAAATGCTAATTGCAGCTGCACTTAAAATTAGCTATTTTTTGTTTAGTCCGGTAGAAATCTGGAAATCATGATTAAACAGAGGCCAGTGGACTAAATCTGAAGTAAAAACAATGATGGTTAAATCCTTTAGACATCCATGTTTTAAAGATGCTACAGATTTAAGTCAGATTCTCACTCTGAAGACGGCGTCCACTGAGTGAAAACACACACTGAGCTCGATAAACAGGAAACATTTAACCAACATCTATCTGAATCTATCAGTCGACTCTTTATTTGAAACATAAAGTCAGTCCCATTCACACAACCATGGCCTGCTTGGCACTAAATCACTGTTAAATGAGGAGAGTGTGACTGAATTTGTCAGGAAATGTGTTTAACTGCATTTATGTCATATGACTGTCAGCCTCATTCTGTTTAGTAACTAATACAATATCCCCGTAATTCGATCAGAACTGGTTTTTGACTGAAGCACGCAGTAGAAACACAACTGATTACAAGAGAAAACACAACATTTAGACATAATATGTGTGCTACACTGCTTGTTTTAGTCTTTAGCAATGAAACAGAAAGGCCAGGACAGCACAACAAATATACTCTTTTAATCGCCGACAATTACACAATCCATCACTACTGTTTCATTCCTCAAAAATCGAGTCCAAAATCATTTAAAAGCAAAGATGCTTTGGCAGGACTGGACATGTGGGCTGCACATGCAGCCTCTCTGACTACCACATGACGTCACAGTATCATTTCACAGGAAGGCGGGTGAGAGGTCCACAACCAGTAACTGTGGTGTTTCTCAAGAACCTGAATTTTAGCAATATTGTCTTGAATCCAGCACTTTCACCACCACATTTACAAGCTTTACAAAAAGAGGAAGTGATCAGAGTCGAGTCTGATTCTTCAACAATGTAAGAGGTTCAAGCAGGGACATGAGATAATATTCTTCCTTAATGTTATTTATTATAGCAATAAAGCCCTGATATTAGGAACTCAAACCAGATATCAAAGTTCACTTGCACCCTTAGCAGCCTGCACACTCGAGACTACAGACCAAAACATGTGTGGAAAGACAAAATCTGCACAGCAAACCAAAGATAAGATGAAAAATCTTAATATGTATATAAGATATAGTATAAGATATTCCTTAATTCGTCCCACAACGGGGAAATTTGCAAACATTATGAACATTTCACAGTCATGAATTCGATTCAGGAGCTTTCTGACAAAACCATGCAACCGTCTGCAGCAACACCAGACTTAAAGTGCTACTGATCCTTTTGTCACAACATCTAACACTTCAACCGCAACACAAAGAGGTGGCACGTCTTCAAGCACCGAGAGCAGCCTTCGTCTTAACTCCGAAGAGTGCAACCTCAAGCAAGAGGAGCTTTGTTATCAACGTGTGGTCTCACTTACACACATATCCAACTATGTTCAGTTATAAAAATACAAAAAGACGGTAAGAGGTTCATTTTTTCTTGCATTTAAAGCGCAGTATATAATTTCTGCAGCTTGAGATCTTCATGTTGCAGACTTCCTTCCTTCCTCACTCTCTGACTGATGTGACCCACAAAGTCTGCAACAGGCCACGAAATAAAATGTGCCATTACTTTAAATAAATGTTCGAACATTGTGAGGAAGATTCAGGATAATGAAAGTCTATAAATATATCAAATATATAAGAAAAAAACGTCATTGATGCAGAAATGTCACATTTTTACATTTAAACTGGTCCGTGAGGCAGATAGACTGAAATTAATTTAATTTTAAATGTCCATTTCAAGCTTAACTGTTGTGCAATATTGTTTATGTACAAACAAAAAAAACATATATTTATCACAAGACTGCAGAGTTTGGAAAATCACACACTCTAATGAGTATTCTCTGACCTTAGACTCGGTATGATGACGTCGCTCTTACATAAGAACACAAACATATAGTCAAAGAAATCACCCAAACCCATGTTTCACTCCCTGCCGGTCTCCTGCACGTCGGCGGCCTGGACTTCGGCCTGCTGGAGGACAGTGGGTCACTCCGGTTTTACAGTCCAACTGCTGGCGGCCATTAAGGTTGATAGTTGCAATAAAAGAGTCAGTTATGCGTAAATGACTTACATAATGCCAAGCATGAAACATGGAGCACTGCTTCAGAGATCTATGGACGTGAAGGGCCAGGACAGCAGGCTGGGACTGTGTGTGTGTGTGTGTGTGATATGACAAGTGTGCATGTGTGTGTGTGAAGCAGTAATTGGGTGTTGCACTACAAACATCAAGCATAATAATAACGGCACAATATTAACAGAAACTGACAATCTGTCATGCATGTTGCAACTTCTCAATGAAGATATGTGTAGGTGTGTTTGGTGTGTGTGTGTGTGTGTGTGTGTGTGTGTGTGTTTGCGCACGTTTTGTTGCCTCATTTGGGCATTTTATGTGTTTTGGTTATAATGAGGGTTAGGCTATACAAAGTTACTGGAAGTCAAAGTCATGTGTCAACAAGGGTGGATGCAGAGTTGTATGTGTGTGCATGTGCGTGTGTGTGTGTGTGCGTGTGTGTGACCTTTTACAGCTATCTTTGAGAGAACCTAATTTTCTACACCATGAAAGGGTTAGACTTAGGCTTGGGTTCGGGTTCGGGTAAAGGTAAACGTTGTGGTGAGGCATTTAGTTTTTATGGTCAAGGTTTAGGGAGAGGGGCTGGAAAAGGCACTGATTCACTGAGTGTCCCCACAAGTAGAGCTGTACAAGCATGTGTGTGTGTGTGTGTTCTGGGATTTAAAAAGGCTGTGTGCAGCTAAGTGATTAATTTACAGAGAAGGAGGTAGCGAGCACTGCTGCCCTCAGGCCTCATATCTGACACCAGGTGTGTCAGCTGTGTGTGTGTGTGTGTGTGTGTGTTTATTTGTGTGTGTTTGAGAGTGTAAGAGAGTCAGAGATAACTGAGCGAGTGGGGACAAGACAGGCCCCCATGGAGCTACGCTGCATGTTTTGTCTCTGCAGTCCGACACTGCAGGTTCTTCATTCATTCTGGGGGGGGGGGGGACTTTAGTAAACACTGCAGTGTCTGGAAACTGAAGGAAAGGACTTTTTTAAATCATATAAAATACACAACTTGAGCTTCAAACTCCAGGCTTGGCAGACGCCTGTTGATCTTATTTTACTGATATAATTAAGTGAAAAATTTTTTTAAAAAAGCACAAGTTTCCTCGTGATGAAGATCATTCTGCACTAATCGTCAAGAAATATCAATAGTCTTTGCATTTAAATTTATTTCTTGTCTGTTTTATGTAAACTTTAAGCATTTTAACATCTGTAATTGTACATCTTTGCAACCCAGATGTGCTAAATATAGGCGATCTGACCGAAATGTCACAGCCTGCATGTGAAGGTGTCAGCCTGTTCTGATGCAACTCAAGCAGATGAGATACACTGATTTTTATTTATCATTGTGACATTAAGTTGACTGAAGCTTTGATTTAACTCTGCTGTTTTTCAGCCATGAAGTGGGGCTGCAGAGTGGACTTCCTGCCACAGCTGGCTGAAGAGTCACAGTTGGAGGTGTGTGACGGTGTGCATCACCTCCACCTGAGATTCATGGAGAGAAAACAGGTGTTTGGGTGCCGTGTGGGAACAAACAGGTGAGTTCGGAGCTGTTGTTGTGAGGTAAGTAAAGACTATTGCATCAAACACATTTCATTCATAAATTCAACTTAAACTCGTCACTGTGTTTAAGCTTAATTTAAACTTTTTCATTCGCTGTAAGTTATTATAATGAAGCCATGTCATGTTGTCCCGCGCAATTACTCTGAAAACAAATAGGAATTTACTGCGCAAACTTGCGCCAAACTTGACCCAGTGACAGTTCATGCCGCACGCCAATGTCAGGGAGCATCAAGTAAACCAGAAAGCAGCCAACAGCCGAGACACGCCAGCTTTCAATGTTGGAGTTTACACGCAGAAATGATTAAAAAGCAGATTGTTTCTGCTGTGTGTTCACGTTTCAGAGAACGCCTACCTGTCACTCTCGGCTCCTGTCACTCGCTGTCACCTCCTTGTTCCGGCGTGTTGAGACTTTCCAACAAAACCGGCTGCGGCTCCTCGGCTCCTCACATGTGTGAGACTGTAAAAAGATCCCCCGGCTGTGCGTGCTGTGCGTGCTGTGCGTGACGTGCGTGAAGCTGCGGAGAGTTTGCAGCGCTCCGTGCTGGATGGCACACCCGCACGGCTGCCCTGACCGAAAACACAGTGCGGGTTTGAGCTGCTGCTGCCGCCGCCGCCGCCGCTGGCGTCACTTCTGTACTGGCTTTGTACGGCGCAAAGATCGTCTATGTGCGCGAAGATGGATCACTGAAGCGGCTCCTGGATCTGCACTTTCTCCTGTCTGCAAATATAGTTAGAAGTAAGTCACTAGACTTGATTTCTTGGTGTTCAAATCAACTGTTTCTTCATTTATGTATTTCTTTGTTTGTTTTTTCATCCTGAAACGGGACATTTCCGGTTGTGATGAACAGGAATGCTGCTGTCATTTCTCGATTTGTTGCCGGAGTACATTTATTGAATATTTTCTTAGCTTGTCATTGCAACGGTTTGCATTTTGTTTGGATTCTGCTTTTTGCATTTTCATAGAAGACAAGGTTGGAAATCATGTTGTGCATGATTATTATGCACATGTGTAAATGTATTTTCAGCAGGCGTCATTGTGCCTTTTTACTAAAATGTTTCCCCATGAATGTAAACAACTGTAGTTTAAAGTTAAACTGGTTGGAACTACAGACTGATTTCATACATTTACCAGCATTTGTATTTAGTTGCAAATGTTGCTTTTCACTCTTGTGTTTCTGTTCATTTTGTTGCAGGTTTTTCTTCTTGTTTTGTTTTTTATTTTTTCATTTTCATCCATCCGGGTTCTGTGATGAACTGGTGATTTGGAGCTAAGCGGTCACCTGTTGACCTTTACCTGTTTTTGCCACCTTT
>JAQNCA010000004.1:6268169-6280768 GCA_029783725.1 Acanthurus tractus
TCCACATCTGTATAAAAAAATGATCTGCCCTCCCCTCCAACAAGTTCAACCTTTTTGAATTTTATACAAAAGTTAAGTGGTTTAAGATAAAACGGGAACAGGTTTGACCGCTACGCTCCTGTTGCACACCGTTGTAGTCCAGCACCTCTGGCATTTTAAATCAGTTTCAAAGCTGCAAAACATTCTTAGAGTTTTTCCTCCTCCCTGACAAATTGTACTTTAGCTCTGCACAAGAATTTGCACCTAAAAGTCGTGTGTTTGATTCTTTGATTGTTGTCTACATCATTGAGTAATTTATTTCTACTTTTCTCTAAAATGTTACTCCCTTGTTCCCTATAATTTCTCACAGTGCAGCCGGCACAGATAAATACTTTTTAAGTACCTTATCCATGCAACAAAATTGTATTGCAAACTGTCGATCGTATTATAGAGTATTTTTGTGGATTTCGTGACCTTTAGACGGACCAATAATCTGCCTGTTTCTCCCTTTTTCTGGTATTTGTGCCTTTTACATTCAGTTATTGCTGGATCTTCTTAAAAGTGTGAACGGTTGATCAATATTACAGGTGAATTGTGTCATGTTGAAAAATGTTTCTAGCATCTGCACCCTTTTCATGCACAACAGTCACCAAACAACATCTCAGACAAGACGGCATTAAAGTCACATTTAGGTAAAAACTGATTTTCATTATCACTGAATAACTTATTGGAAGCCGATCAGCTGAACAGACGTATTAATATCCTGTCCTCAGGAAAAAGCAATACGTAATCAATAATGCAGAAAACACATTACTCAGTAATCAATACTACTGACACATACTCAGACTAAAGCACGCCATGCTGATTGATGGACAACAAAATTATTGATTAAGCTTTAAGTCGATATTGATACTCCGGGGGAGGAAATGTGGGCGTTTTTTGATTAAAGCTGCATCTCATTTTTAAAACTGTGTCCCTTATTCTTCTTTTAAATAATAAAAAAAGTGCATTAATTCATTAATTGATCCTTTGACAGTTTGTGAGAAGCTCAACGGGGGGGGGGCTGAGTGCTCACTGATGGGATCCCTCTGGATCGACCTGTAGCTCCGTCATGGTGCAGCTTGGAGTTAGCTAGATAGCAGCAGAGCGCTCCCTTTTCCTCCCCCCAGTGAATCATGCATTCCTGGTGTTGGAGGTCAGCACTGAGGGAGGACTGTAGCTGCAGACACGTTGATGATTGCGTGAAAAATAGCAGCGCTTGATTGGGCGATTTTTCTCTTTAATGCTTTTTATTTAAGTCATCTTTCTCCAGAGACGCGTATTCATTGCCAGAAAGGTCACGATGTCGGTGCCTGCAGAGCGACTCGGGAATGAAAGTGAGGAAGGTCGCGAGCTTCTGGCCAGGCGCCAAAGGAAACACAGGTTTCAGTGAGAACGAGCGCGGTACCTCGGATTGGAAGTTAATCACACGAGGAAAGTTAAACTCCATCTTCCTCCATCTTGCTTTTTGTGTTAACTTTCCTCCATTTTTCTGCCCCGTCTCCAGCTTCCCCCCTCTGCCGTTTCTCTGGTTACTGACTGAAAACACATGAGGCCCCATGCAGGGCTTCTGGGGTTATATTTGCCTCCATAACTCTGAACATACGCAACACTTTACATCTGATTGACATATTTAAATCTTATCTCTGCGATACTCCGTCATCCGAAGGCCTGAGGAAAGCCAAACCCTCCTTAACATGCTGACATGTTACCTCATCGTTGATAGCGACGAGCATGGCCGACCTCCAACCCTCTCCTCTCCTCCTCTCCTCCTCCTCATCATAGATACCAAACAACATGTGGCATAAGAAGATAAAGAGCCTCTCTGGTGAGATGTTGCTGTGCTGTCAGCAAACGGCTGCCGGTGCCAGGTGAGCATATGGAGAGCATCAGAGCACGCTGCTCGCCATGTTTGATGAAGTCAATGTTTGCGTTCCGTCAGCAGTATATTCCTCTTGCCCCCCCCCTCCCATGAGGCTCCTTCAGGCACATATGGAAGTGATTTGTTCAAATTCTTCAGCAGAGAAAGAAATAAAGAGAGGAGGGGGGGCAGTTGTGGAATGGCCTTGGGAGTTTGGAGTTGGAAATCATTTTGAGAGGTCGGGGCTGGCTGGGTGGGGGTTCATTCGTCTTAGGGGGGGTACAGGGCTTTCAAAGTGAGGAATGACTCTGAAAAAAGCTTTAAAATTCTGCCGTTTGCTCAGAGATGCTGGACGACTGTGACACTAATGACGTCAACGAAACAAAAAGTGTAACGCCGCTTCAGTTGTCAAAATAACTGCTGGATTAAACCAACACTCGTGTTTTCGAGTCTCGCAGGTCTGTCGTTGGGGGGGGGAGACCGAACGCTACGAAGTCTGACGCAAGAGTGTCACTAGAAAAAAGGTTAGGAGAGGAATTACGACATTTACGAGGGATCCTCCCCTGATGAGCATGACCGTGCTCAGCAGACAGAAGGCCTCCTGCATTACACCACAGTTATTTATGAGCAACAGGAAATTGCCAAAAGCCACAGGACTGCCAAATTTACGAAGATTTATCCTGCAGATACGGTGAACAGCATAACAGTAAAACTTCAGCTATTTATGGTGTGTTGTGTTTCAAATCGCTCAAGCTCACTTCTAAATCTTGGTCGCCATGAATCAACGAGGGTTGACGAATACCCAAAGATGCTTTTATTAAGAAATCTAGTCATTTTCTGGATGTCTTGTAACAAAAAGGCAGCTTTCATGAGTCATTAGTATTGATGGGGGAGCTAAAAGTGCCGAAAGTGTAAAATTTGACCACAACATGAATGTACCATTTTTATTCTTGGTAATTCTGTGATCTTCGCCCACTTTCCTCCACTGAAGTTGTAGATTTATGATTTTTTTGACTCCCGGGATGATCCAGACTTCGTATTAAGGATCATCACCAGTGTTGAGAGTCCTGCTACGACCTGGAGAGCAAACAGGAGTCTTCACAGTGGAGGAGCTAACGGTCTCCTGGGCTGAAGTTGGTCCATCAGGGCAGGAGCATGCAGCGATTGCTAACATGCTAGTGGTTTTCTTTGACATTTGCAGGCTTGTGTGCTGTGAATTCCCCCCGTCAGGATCAAACCGATCGTTTTTCTCCAAAAGTTGTTGTAAACATCTCGTACTTTGGGACAGAGAATGTGTGTCTGGCCGACATCATCATCCTCGGGCCGCTTCACCAGCTGTAACACAGAGGATGCCATGAGGAAGGGATGGTTTTGATCGTAAGCTCTGCCTCAGTGGTGCTTTTTCCGTTGAAACACTTCCAGGGACGTTCCCCGTCAGATGGAGGACCGACGAGCTCGGTGTTGAGCTGGTTAACCTCCGGCGTGGGGTTAAACTGTTGACAAAATGTCGCGGCCGAACAAACCGAACGTTAGTCACACTTAACCCTTCGCGTACGTTCGGCTGGTTCAGATCCAGGCTCCCGGTGGTGGAGCCCTGTCTTCATATCAGCTGTGAGAGAGAGAGGTTGTGATGGCAGAGATGTGACCTCCCTCTGGATGTTTACATTCTCCAGATACATGGGAGGATGAAGAGAAAAAAAAGAGGAGGAAGAGTAGAGACAGAGGGAGAGAATTACTCACAGCTGCAGCGCTGGAAACGAAAAGTCCTTCAAGACGAAGGGCCTCCGGGCACGGACGCAACAAATTATGGCTAACATTAGGTTTTGGAGTAGCTTTTTACGAGGGGCGTTTGCGTGTATTGTGTGTGGACGAGTGAGGGGCAGATAAAGGAGACTTACATAATATGTTTAAAGCCAGCTGTCTTCGCCTCGCTTTTGTTTCAGTCCACTCCAACAGAACATTTACAAAGGATGAATGTCCTAGTAAACAACCAGCGCAGAGGGATTAAAGATACGGTGCATTTCTATGTTTATCTCAGTGTCGTGCGCTGATAAAGACGGATTGTGTGCCACGAGCTAAGTTAAGAAAAACTCTCAGAAGTCCGAGAGCTTGGCACGAAAGCTCGAAAGCCGAGGTCTCCTTGGGAGCCCGGCCATCATCATGGTGTTCTGTGAATAAGAAAAACATGCCCAGTGGAACCGTAATGAGGTCACTTATCAGCCGGGGCATTGGGAGGGTGTGCCTCACTTCCTCTCCGCATCCCTCCATCTGTCAGGGAGAGGACGAATGACCTCAACAGCTTCTGCCAGTAATGTCATGTGGCGTCAGACTCCGTGACGGGCTCGAACGTTGACTGAAGGAGCAGACAGGCCGAACTTTCTCAAGTGCAGACTTTCTGGGAGAATTAATCAGGTCAGACTTTTTCTAAACTTTTTTTTAACTAAAAGGGAGTTTTTGACAAGAAATAAAAGCTAATTGTCGCTGCTTTTATTCTAATAGCTGGACCAAAACAGCACAGGAAGAGCTCAAACAGCTCCCACATTACAACAAAACAACTCAAAGCTGCACTATTATCACATTGGAGCAGTTTTTATTTCTGCGATAACAAAATACACCAGTTTAGTCATTTAAGTGACAACAGTCGTGACTGCCAAGAATCTCTGTGGGAGAGAAGATGGTGGTTTAATTGTGTGTGTGTGTGTGTGTGTGTGTGTGTGTGTGTGTGTGTGTGTGTGTGTGTTTGCAGGGAGTAAACAAGAAAGAAAACAAGCCGTCGCTTCAGAGTAACCACGACAGCGCTGCCACGCCGTTCACGAGAAGAATTTGTAAATCACTCCGAGTAATTACTTCACAAATAATAGGGGTTAAACTGCGGTGGGAAAACAACGGTTTCCCCTCCAAACCACATGAAAAGGATTCCATTATTAAACTGCTAAGCACTGCTGATCGAGAGAGAATTTTTTTTTTTGAATTGCAATGAGAAAAACGGATCCAGCTGAAAACGTGATTAAAAAAAAACATCAGACTGTGCTATTTGTTGGTCTGCTGAATACTAAAAATATCCTCGGCTCGCTTCCTCTATCACATTCAATTAGCAGCGAAGGTATCTCTGAGAAAATCTCACTCCACTGATGGTTTAATGGAGGGGGGGGGTCAGGACGGGTTCACAAAGATAAACACTGTGTTGAGCTTTTGGCTCTGGACGCAGACGTTTGTTAAACAGAGAGAGAGAAACGCTCATGGCTGCCATGTTTGGTAGCAGCAGAGTTAAACCTGAGATTAAACATAAACATGGTTCAGGGAGAAAGGAAGAGGCACAGAGACAGAAACAATGTATGAGAGGATCCGAACAAGCTAGCATCACAGCACAAAGCTTAACATCTGGATAAAAAAAACAAACACCCAGCAGGATGTAGTTTTGTTACAAGTAGTTAGTATAAAAAAACACTTCTGGGGGGGCGATAAGAAGGCGCAGCATCGGTATTTGGTCGTGAAGCCAGTTTTTTTTTTATGTTTTACAAGTTATCTGTTGGGATTTATGTGTAATAGAATTGCAGTCAATTCAGTAGCTGTCAGGAAATGTACAGCGCTTAATAAATCTATTAGACCACCCGTCCCTGTTTGTCTCAGAGAGCATCCAGCATCATGAAGAGCTTTAATGCCGACTCTTTCATTGTCAGTGAGCTCTCCACATTTAACCGTTCTGAACATTTATGAGGAATTTCAAACTGAATTCACCTTTTTATACCCAAGTCTGAGCTGAGGCTCACTGGGCTTCTCTGGGAAGTCAGAAATTAATCGAGCAAAACATTCAACCACTAAAACTGATTTTTCTGTTCAGGAATGCAAGCAAATAACTATAATTTGACGCATTAATCAAGAAATAATAATGTGCTTTACTGTTTTTTTTAGTTTTTTTGTAAATCAGTGAATTTAAAAATTCATGTATAACAATAATAATCATATTTTAGCATTAAAAATATCATTTTGGTTAAAGAGCTTCAACATATTGGTGTATTAACCATCACAGAAACATAAAAAATGATTTTGGTCATTACCAATGCAGTTAATTCAGGGCAGCTGTGGCAGAAACCTCCCTTTGGGTGGTGGTCTGATAAATTTGTTAATGAGCTAATGAGAAAACAGCAACCTTAAACCCTAAAGCAGATAAAAAAAAGGACCTTAAGCAAAAATGTTTAGAACAACAGAAATAAAAAATAAATACATAAATATTATGCATATTTCTGATGCATCAGCTGCGAGAAAAAGCCTTGATTCATGCAGTCATGCCATCACAGTTCAGCCAGGAATCACCTGGTATTTACCTGTTCATAGTTTATATTGACTTGAACTGGCTTAAATGGAATAATGACCATGATGCTTTGCATGATGTTTCCACTTTTAAGTTCCTGACTGAAATGTGCCGTCATGTGGAAAAATAAAAACTTTCTTAAACTTAACTTCACAACACAAGTTGGGATTTGTTACAGCTTTTGCTTTTGCTTGTATTTTTTAAGGATTTTTAAAACTGAAAAAGTAGCTTTGCTTTTCTGCCAAACTGCTGCGTTTTCTAACTTGACATGTGCAGCACGCTGTGGTCCTCCATGTTTTATCTCGCCTTTTGAGCCCTGCCTGTAACAGAGATGCTCAGATTCGTCATAAACACCAGTGTTTGATGGATGAAGACGGAGCTTTGGAGAAACCCCTGAACCTGAGCTCCGTCATCATTACTCTTGAAGAGAACCAGGAAACTACATCACCCAGTAGTAGTTTGGGGCGTTTACAGTGGTGCTGATGTTGACTTATAGTTTTAAGTAAACAGAGCCTGACTTGTACATCAACACGACACTGTCAGTCAGTTTGAGCTTATCACAAATATTCAGAAATCACAGCACAAAAATACCAAAGACTTAAGTTCAGAAACCAGAGTCGTCATCACACCCACCACAGAGATTTTATTTCTAACCATGAGATGCACATCATGAGAAATCTTAAAGGAACTTAAAGAAGTGGTTTGATTTGAAATTTTTATGCTAAAGGTTTAAAAAAAAAAAAAAAGTCAGCCAATTTCTCCTTTTTGGATATTTTTCAAGAACTCTCAAATTTTGATGCCTGAAAAAAAGCTTTTACCCGTCTGACTGAGTGACAGAGGCCAGAAAACGGCTCTCTGCAGCAAAAAAAGCAGAAAGTTCACATGAGTAATTTAAATTTATGGTCACCTGGTGGAGCAAAACTTTGTCATGCAGTGCAGCATAACCTGTTTATTAGGAAAGCCACGTTTCAACAGACTGCAGCTCTGAATGAAACGTCTCCTCATTCATCTCAGCAAGGCCGCTGTGCTACACAGCAGCTGCCTGCTCCAGACTTCAGCTGTTCAAGTTCATCGTGTCATTTTATTCTCCTCATATCCATCAGTTCTCCTTTTACAGTTTGTTTTGGGTTTTTTTCTGCGTTGCCATTTCTGACCTTACATCTGCTTTTTCTCAGATTTGGAATACAAACGAGATGAGCTGGCGGCTGTAAACATGACTTTTCTTTTGTCGTTAAACGAAAAGGTTTCCTCTGAAGCCCTCAAGTCCAAAATGTCATTCATGAGGAGTGGAGGGGGGGGGGGCGTGAGGTCACAGATTCAGTAATGATCCCATCATGAATCAATTTCCCACTGACATGTTTCTGACGTCAGCGAGCAGACGCATGTAACGTGCCATTACTTCAACGTCTTCTCGGGGTCGCGGGGAGTTAATTAAGAAAACAAATGGTTAATTACATGGTCTGTTTACCCTGAAAATGGGGATGTGTTGATGAAGGGCTTCAGCCATGTTTTTGACGTCGGCGACATTTTAAATTCAGCGTGAAAAGATTAAAAAAAAAACATAAATTGGCAAATTAACTTAAATAATTTTTTATTTAATCCAAGAAAGAGTGTGTGCATGAATTTTTTTTTTTTTTTTTTTTAATCTGGGGCTGCTGGAATATTCTCATTGAACAATTAACATGATGAATGTTTTACAACGTTTTGGTTTTGTTTGATTGTTGAACAAGTTCGATGAAAAATGGAGCAAATTCATTTTCTGTTTTCTGCTTTGTTTTAACTTAATTTAACATTTTCACCGCCGAGCGGCGTTCAGAAACGTCCTTCAGAGACACAACAGAAAGACGAGGAGAGCTCACAGCAAATGTTTGATCACCAAGAACATTTCTTTAGCATATTTCTTATGAACTGCATATTCTAGCTTAAACAACAGAAGTCACTGTCATCTTTTGATTTCAAAATGAAACGATGAAAAAATGGCAAAATAATCTTGATAAATTCGAAAGGAACCACCAACACCTGAGTGCTTCTGTTCATCTTTACTGAGATGTGTGTGTCAACAGGTGTCACACCATTAGAGAACAGCTTGGTTAACAGCACAGATTTTTAAAACGACAGAAAGAAGAAGTTGGACAGCTGGACTGATTAATGCTAAATGGTAATTACTGCAGTAAGTAGCAATAATTAAAAGCCTAAATGCTCAGAAAGCCACCATGTGTCTGCTAGATGATCATCAGCAGACATGTGGCTTCCCCCTGAGATGAGACTGAACCTTTCATTACCTTCTCACTCAACAGCTCTTCAGCATCAACCTCAGCTTCATCTCTGCTGTTCCAGCTGTTCCAGCTGTTCCAGCTGTTCGGACGAGTGCACGCCGTCACCGCTGGCTTTTACAGCTGCTGGCTGCGACGATTCTTCTCAAACTTTCATCCTCATCTCATCTTCTCTGTAAAAGTACAGCTAACTTTTTAATTCTTTATAAGAAATCGCTTGTTCTTACTTGAATATTTAAGAATCATGTACCTTCAGTGAAGAATTGTGCACAGCAGGGTCTTGTGTGTTTTAGCCTTATGTGAACAAGCTTTAAGTTATAATTAGCATTATTACTATTTAGGTTCTAAGCATACATCTATAAATGTTTCCATTTTTCTTACAGAGCTTTCAATCGAAGGTTTGTAAAGCAAAATGAAAAGTTCAATAGTTAAATATTCAAGAACCTGCATTTTTATTATTTTTAAAACAATGTGATGTTTACTGATTGATGTTCTTAAAACTAATGCACTTTGTTTCCTCTGAGGAAATAAAATATGATACTGAATGAACTGAATTTTTATGTTCGCCTTCTTCATATTGAATTACTTTTTTAAGTGCAAATAAATAGAAATGTGAGGGGGTCATTGTTATCGTACAAGTTACAATGAATTTAGGAAAACAACTGCTGTTAAGTGCATTAAAGAGGCAAAGAAACACAACAGAAACTGATAGTGATAAAAAAAACACTAGTTTTCACACTAAATTTGTTTTTTTTTTTCTTTTTTTTAAGCGTTAATGGATTTTATTTATCTGTTTTTTTTAAGGTCCCTCTTTTAAGTGTCATGGAGGAGTTTTTTAAAGAGGGATCTCTACTTAAAAGAACGATTTCACTTTGTGACTTTTTCCTTTAAATAAAAAAACCTGTTATTTCTCTAAATTGTCTTTTTTTATCTCCAAAACATTGATCAGTTGTCAGGAGTGCTGTGTGTTGCATGTCGATTCAAGTGATGCTTCAAAATGCCGGCACCGTAGCTGAATAAACGGGTCTGGAGTCCTTACGCTCGTTCAATCAGCATTTCTTTAAAGCCCCACATTGAATTCTGTCCTTTTTAAACGCAGGCTGCAGTCACAGACGATTGAAATCTTCTTCAAATGAGACAGATCTGCTAAGTATTCAGCGCTGTGATTACAGGCATTCAAGTCGAGGCCATTTACAGAGAAAAACTAGTCGTCAGCTGCTGTGAATGGGTGCAGAGTTGTAATTTCGTCCGTCTGCGGAGGGACTCAAACCAATTACCGACGCTGCCGGTGGGATTTCTGTCAGAGAAGAAACACGGCTTCCTCAGCGGCTGACCGATCCTCCCTTTTCTCAGCTTCATCCCCATCACAGCATAAACTAAAGCAGGGTGGATGAGGATTAATAAAGTGCTTCAATTGTCAGTTGTTGCTTTTAGCAACGTAATCTAACTCAGGTGTATAATCCCATTCAAGGGTCAACACAACAGATCATCCTGCCCGATGATACTGTGTAATAACTGAGAACATTCATTCATATTCATTTGAAATAATTCTGTATCAAATGATATTCAGCCGGTTCCCTCCATCAGGGCCGAAGCAGGAAGTTTGCCCTTTATGTAAATATGCCAGAAGTATGTCGGATGATTGATGCGAGTGTCGAGCTTCAGGCTATATTTAGACAGAATCAGCACTGCAGCAAAAACACCAGTTTTACTTTTCATATTATCATGTATTATGTTAAAGCTGTAGTGATGTGAACCGCAGGAGACGACAACAAATGTTGAAGTAAAGTAAAAAAATGTTTTAAAATTACTTAACACCAAGTTGCAGTGGAGGAATGAAACCATCAATAAGGCCGCGTTGTGTCATTCAGCACTTTTCTCTCTGAAACTCGGACAGTTTTTATACCAACACGCCGCTCGGTGCTCGTCGTGATGCCTGATTTGGTGTGAAGTAGACCTGCACGATTAATCGTTTTAGTCCATGTAGATTCGCCTCGACATGCTATTTCATTTCTAAATTACGTTGATTTTTTGTTATTCCAAGAGCCGGTGGCATGTGTCAGAGATGTAAACAAGCGCTCCAAGGCTTCTCCCTTATCCAATGACAAAGCGCCTTTTGGTCACGTGATCCACGGCACGCAGGATCAAATAGCTGAGTTGAAAGTTTCTGAGGAGCGACTGCGGTGTTGTCGAAATAACGTTAATCGCAAGGAAAACTCTTGAGTGATGAGAATCAAACAAAAAAAAACGTAGTATAAAATCGTGATTTCAATTCAAAGCTCAAAAAAAAAAATTCATTCATATTCATTCAGATTCATATTTTCTCCTGAGTCGTGCAGGCCTGGTCTGAGGACAGTTTCAGACACTGTGGTTGGAGACCCAGGCTGATCTTCCATCACAGGCCCTGGTCTGTGTTGCCCGCAAGAGGTAAGTACAACTAATCTGCAGAGGATTGTTAAAAGTACGGACTTTACATATCTTTAAGCTTAAAACCGAAAAAGTTTATTGTTTATTGTGCAAACAATATGCTTTCCTAATAAGACCCAGCCCTTTGAGAACTGCCAGATATCTATTCGTGGACACTTTCTGCCATCGTCCCTAATGAACATTCAGCAAATTGCAGGTTGTTCTTCAACTTAAGTACTTTGCTGCAGAGACATGATGAGATTTACCCTCATTTACTTTGCATCAATTATATTCATCGAATTACTTATAAGTGTATTTCCTTATTTATTAATTTCACTTACTTTTAATGTAATTTGTCACATCTAGTCTTCAGTACAAGCGTGGTAACAAAGAAGGTCAGCAACCCGAGTCGAAACATGATGGTGCTAATGAGGTCTCTGTACACCGAGTGACCCTCCTCTCTGAACCAGACACGTCCAGAGAAACACCAAACAGGAAGAGGATGAGGACACCAGGGAGCGGAGCGAAAAAGGTAATGAACAGCCTTCACAGCTGACAGCGAGTGTGTGTGGAGCTGGAAACATGCACACGCTGTTTAAACAGATGGAGGTAAGTTATGCCTGCGCTTGCCGACGGACCCACAACCCGTCCGTGTGAATGCGCTCGCAGGATCACCTCTGGTGTTTTCTGCAGCCCTTTGTGAGCTCCCTGTCCATTCGTTTTTCCACTTTTCCCTCCTCTGCCACTACAAAAAACAAAAATATCCAAGGAGGCCACGGCTTGAGAGAATTACACAGCGGGGAAATCAATGTGTCGTCCCAGAGGTCCTGAGGAAAAAAAGGGGGCTGTGGCTGTTGCAAGCCGGAGAAAGAGAGCTTGTCATTTTCAGACGTTTAATTAATTTCCAAGGTCCTGGAGGCTGAAGGCTGCACAATTTAGAGGAGGGCAACAGGAAGGGAGGGATGGAACGAACCGAGGCGAACAAATGCTCTGGTCAGGTTTGTATGATTCTTTACATCCACCTCAGATTTACCAGCTCTCTGCAGCGCTCTGTGGATGGTTCATGACAGAGCTCAAGACGTGGCAAGTTCACAATTATAAAAGCATTTTTTCCGGATTTGATAATTCCCCTCAAACTGACTTAAAAAAATCGAGGTGAAGATGATGACCTTGACTGAAACTGTCTGTTCAAATCCAGTGAGGGACCTTTGTCGCACCTCTCTTCTTCTGCTTTCAGTTATCCTTCAACTACTGGGATGATAAAAATAAAAACCATCGATCACTGAGCCCCAGAAGGCGAACTGGACCGGTCACCAGCCATTCAAACAGTCCACATCTGATAACTCCGTCATACAGCAGGTCTATTTATGAGTGTGTGAAAACTGGTCAGAACCACAACTTTCAAGTAAACTACATGGCTGAAGATTGAAATGATCACAAAACATCTTTTGCCTTCTCTAAATCATGTCATGTGACCACAAGATCGGTCTGTTCAACACATTTATATCACACTGCAGGTGGTTTGAGGTTTTGTAACTTTTTTTTGCAATGCTCTGAGACAACCACAACAATTTGATGAACTTCTGTTACGTTGCAATTACAATAAAAGTTTCTGAATCAGATGGTTTAAAATGTATACAAAGAAAATCAACCACAAGGGAAGAAATGGGTGAATTTGGTTGAACTGACCCTTTAATGCGATGCTCAATTGCTAAATTATTAGTTATAG
>JAQNCA010000004.1:6295584-6306156 GCA_029783725.1 Acanthurus tractus
CAAGACTGACTGTTTTCATGCTAGTATCTCAGTTTCATCGGACATTCTTTCGAGGGGCGCAGGAATAAGTCTCATTCTGGAAAAATACTGTCTGCAGAGGGATAGCCTTTATGGAGATTTAACAAGCTGATAGAGTGTGTTGTTTCCACCATCCAGGCCTTTAGAGCCAGCTCGATAAAGCCCAGATGCCTACATGGGAAGGAAGGAAGGTGGAGAAAACACATCTGGTTCCCTTTGTGTGAAAGATATGACTGTAATCTGACTTATAACGAATGCCTTTTATTTTTTAAAGTAACACCCAAGTGTTTTTTATTTCTCGTAAAAAGGTTTGTGCACATTAAAATGGATGTGACCTTGTGAGTTTATCATATTTATTTAATGGGAAATAAAGCGCTAAATGATCTAATGATGGTGTTTTCTGGTTCAGAAAACTCAAAGGCTGGTCAGAACACTCACACCGGGGGGGTGATGGATTGTAAAGTCACGTTTTGCGAGGGGAAAAAAAGCTCCCCAGCCAAGTCTTCTTGTTTGGGGCCTTCACCACAATTCCACCCCGCCAATTACAGTATTTCATCGAACAACCATTGCATCAACCATAATTACACGGAGTCAGTCCTCCTTCTCACCATTAAACCCCCCTGTGGCTTCGAGCCAGCAGAGTAGTCTGCGCTCCAGGAGAGAGGCAGGACTGGCTACAGGAAAAGACAGTGGAGAATCCACGCCATGAGTACATGCTTTGGCAGTGCTGAGTAACCACACTGAGCTACGAAACAGATCCTGAAAAATTCTGAAGCGTGACTGCAGCTCAGGGCATTGCCTACGTATTACTTGGTGCCATGTCATTGTTTTTGATGGCTCATCATTCCAAAACCCCAAATCATTTTAAAGACTGTCCAATTTGGCCCAAAGTTCATTTGTATGACAGCTGGCTCAGTGTCTGCCAGCCCTGTCCATGGTGCTGAAGGAGTGGGAGGTTTCCTCTAATAGGATGTTTTTTTTAAGCCCCTATCATTTTTGGGATACATAAAACACGGACGGTATTGCAGATTTTTGAGGATGCACTCTGAGAGACGAGGAGAGGGAGAGAGAGATGCAGTGAGACGTGCAAACAACTTGCGGTTGTATGTGCAGAGTTGGATATTAGGTTACAAAAAAATAAAAAAAGCTAAGTCGATATCTGGTCAGACGCTACAAACAAGGAGGATTGTTGCCTGGAAGTAAGAGCGGTCCCATGAGGCTGCTCTGCAGAGATCAATTTAAAAACAAAAAACATACTGCAATGTTGTGATGTCAAATTTAATGAAACCAACTATGTTTTGAACAAAAAAAATATTGACTTGTTAAAATTTTAGACTTCCACAACATTACTTTATTATAAATAATAATCCATATGTATTGAATCCAACCGCATTACACAGATGTTATTTAGACCTTATATTAAATGACACGTTCTAAGCCTGACACCAGAACATCCCATCAGAAATATGTCAATGTGTCCATGTGTGATGGGAAACAAAGGCATGAAGGGAATAACCAAGTTTCTGTGACTCCTGTGGTTCTGTGGTAAGGTTTTCTCTCCCTCTTTTTTGTCACTAAGTGTTTTTATGTTCCTTATAAGTGTATAAATTTGATTGGTTAGTGTTATATAGTTTAGCAGAAATGCAGAACAAACTTCTACAAAGGCTGCTGCTTAATATCTTGTCTTGACTGTTCGAAACAGAAGTTGTGGGTCAGTATCTGCACTGGATTTCTATGGTCACGGGACTCCTGTGAATTCAGAAGTATTTTGAGATAACTGGAAGTGAGACAGCACTGGCGGGGGGGGGGGATGGACGAAAAAACAAAAAACACTTTGTAGTAGAGACGGATACATTATTCAAAACAGGCAAGTCTGAGAATCACATCGGGTGTTTCAACCCGTGAGCAGTGGCAAATGGAGAAAAATGTGACTCAATTACAGGATGTTGGGATGGTTCAGCGTGCAGATTTTGGATTCATCCTCACTGTTTTCTCTCAGGAGACTGCAACAAACCACTTAACACTCCCTTTGCTCAAGTATCCAAATCAACTTAGTCATCTTAAGCCCCCAGAGGAAAAGCCTTTAACAAACACTGTTGACTGTTTCTTATCTGGGATCTGCTCAAGCCAATCAGGAGGACTGATAGCACAGGTATGAAGAGCTGTTGTTTCATGTAGGATAATATCAGTTTACACCCACAATGAGTCAACAGCCAGATAAAGCCCTCTAAGGAGTATACACAAGTGTGTTCTTTCAGTGGGAGTGTGTGTTATTTTGGGTTGGAGAAAAACATCTGCTGTAATTGTATCTATCAATCGTACAAAATCTGGATCATCAATCTATTGTTTCTATAATATTATTTAGTGTGGAAAACATTTCTGTTATCAACAACAAATTAAAACCCTTCTTGTGTTTTAAATGTCCTAAGGATGAGAGACTGATGAGGTCAACATGTAGGATGAGGTGACAGTGGGTGCTGCTAGTAGTGGTGAAGGCTGCTGAAACATAAGAAGTGATGATGAAATTAGTGATCAGAGTGAGGTGACTTACAGAGAGGATGGTGATAAGAATGCCAGCAGCGCTAAGCACACCGTCGCTAATGGTGTCTCCATTTTTGGCCGGGTACTTGATGGACTCATCATCGCAGTAAAACCCTCTACGGTAAGGCTGAACAGCGCTGGTCTCAATGACCAAGAAAGGAAGGCCGGCTAGTGTGAAGAAGCAGTGAGCGGTACGGAGAGGAAGAAAAGGGTGGGGATGGGTGAGGGAGAGAGAGAGAGATGGAGGTGCCGGGTTAATGATTTGCAAATTACAGAGGTTGCGGGTACAAGCAAGAGGCAACAAGGGAACATCTGGGACGGGCTCAATCCATTCTTGTTATCCATCGCTAAACAACAAATAATGACTCGAGCTTTGTTCAATATTAAGTACTTGTGGGGCTTAACTTTTTAAATGAGCACACTTGTGTTTTTAGCATGTTATAGTTTTAATATGTGTTACTGCAGGCCATTTTCCAAAGCACACCATGTGTTTTTCATCTGATCTAAGCTTTTTTATGTGCACCATCTCCAATACAACTGAGTAAACTCCACCTTCCAAAAGACAAGGAGATGTGGGCTCTGTGGGTTCTTTAAAGTTCTGAGAAAATCCAGTCAGTTGAGTGATCATTCAAGTTTTTTTTTCAAAATACTAGGCCTGATGTAATGAGTTAATTTGTCCTTAAAGCCTAAAAGGGTGTATATTAAAGCAATGTCACCATTTTCTTTACGTAAGAGGCAAACTCAAATGCTTTCTTCACAATTTTCTGATATATTAAATTAAACAAGTATTCAACTGTCTGAGAAAGTAACTGTCAGTTGCATCATTACAAAGAATTATTTCTTAAGAATAAACCTTGATGCTCAGCAAATCATTGGTCGTTTTACTTGAAAATGTTCTCTAGCAGTTCATAGACTTCTAACACTAGTGACGTAAATGGAAAGCACTGGCCGTTTTAGCTCTTGAGTCAATCAATCTAAAAGCTTATGATAACAAAGAGTAGCTTTGGAAAATAACTGGCAGTAATTTACAGTATGCATAATTTAAAGCTAATGAGGTAAAACATGCAAAACCACTAAATGTGAGTCAGAGTCCCTCAAACCAATCATGTCTTTTGAGGCGTCACCAGCCAACCATTAGATGAATTGAGTGGGTCCCAATAAATGCTCTCCAGTTCACTTGCAGTACCACAGCAGGACTTACTGAGACCACAGGCAAAGTGACGCCCACGGCTGTGAGCACGGTGTTGGACACTGTGCTGCTCTTATAGGTCAGCCTGATGCTGTTGTCATTGCAGAAGAATCCTCTCTTGTAAGGCGGGAAGGGAGATTTGTGCAAAAACACAGCAACAAGCAACACTGTATGGTTGAACACACACACACACACACGAGCAGAGGTCAGACAGCTTTTCAAAACAGTACAGTGGACAGCGGCATCAAAAGACATTACAAACAGGAAGACAAACAGAAAAAGCACACGCAGACAGAGATCTCAGACAGCCATACAATAAGCCTGAAAACACCCAGCAGACATGTATTCAAGCTATACACACTGAAGTCATGAGAAAGTCAGCCAAAATAAACAAAATAAATTCTGTCCAAACAGATGCTCAAAACACAGCGTCACTATTGTTTAAAACTTAAATGAACCTTTTGTGCTCAGAAAAACAAATGTTACCAACAAGCTGAGTTCGTGCAAAGAGGGTTCAATTTGCCATGTTATAAGAGACCATTGTTGCTAACTGACAAGCAAAAAAACACACAAACACTATCAGAGTCTTCCTTCCTTGCCTGCTGAGGCTTTCAAGTGCACTTTAAAAGGCCCACTTTAAGATGCCTCGGGGGTGTCTGCGTCTGATCAATTTAGTGTCTTTTGCCACTTAAAGTGGCAAAAAGATCTTATTTATCTCCCGACATCAAACGCAGCGTGGGTGTAACTAAGATGCGAGCCAAAAAGGACAGCTTATTTTTCCCATTTACCAAAGGCTTCAGCTGAGGGACTTTGAAATGTGAGTGTGGACGAGGTACCCAGGAGAGGCCTCAAATCTCTGACAGAATTTAGAAAACACACTTTAAATCACTTCAAAGGGCCGTTTAACTAATGGTGCAGCTTTCAAGTCACTCTTTGAATAATTCGACGATCTGCTGATACAAAGGAAAACAAACATCAGCTCTCTCTCACTCTTACTCTCTCTCTCTCTCTCACACACACACACACACACACACACGCTCTCTTCCTCTGGCTCTGAGTCTCAAAAGCTAAAAAGCACCACGGGTGCAGAGGTCAGCGCTGAGAGCTGCTGAAAGCGGGATGGGCTTGATAGTGGCGGGTGGGCATGATTTCTCAAACCAAATGTCAACACACGCTTCAGTTGTTGAGCCCCTCAACCCCTAAAATCCACACACAGACAGACACAAACACACACACACACAGCTGACTTTGGCCTTTGAAGGTCCAGCTGGGATGAGCTCAGGTTTCAGCCAGAGCTCTGCTGCCGAATGATGGGAACTCCAGAACGCTGGCTTTCCCTCCACTTTCTGCTGGATTCACATTATTAACCGTCTCGTTTTCATTCTTGCTATTCAAACAAATACTTGGACTGTGCAACGATCAGCTCCAAAGCAAAAACTGGCAGTGAGAGAAAGAGCAGGGTGGTACATCCAAGCGATCTGTAGCTTTAAAAATATACAATACTTTACAATACGTTAAATCCTGCCTGTCTGAGCCCCTCAGTTTGCTTAGCTTGGTCATGGACAGAATGACACAGGCCTTCCCAAAACAGGGACTAAAGATGTCCAAACAACAACAACAACAAAAAGCATATACTGCTGAAAGTGCTGGATGTGAAACATGTTAACCCCAGAGTCCTGACCCCCTCAGACGCCTCTAAACACACTCACAGAGTTGAAACAAACCACAAAGCCAGAGGCTGAGGGCAGAGACTTGATGGAAAGAAACAGAGAGGTGGTAAATGGATTGATGAAATAAAGTGTCCGCGGCGGTGGAGAGACCTGCAAGGGTCAAGTGCTTCAAGCTGCTGATTGGGAAGAAGGGGAAAAAACACAACCACAACGAGACACTGTCAGGTCCTGTTTTCCAGACATTCAGCGGGGGTTTTCTTCCCCACTCAGTCCTCCGACCCCTGCCATCCGTCTTAACAGTGCAGCATCAGCACTGAGTGCAGCGTGTTAGGATTTTCCCCTCCTACCCTCTTCCTCCTCCTTTACCGCTTCTAACAGCCGGAGAAGGAGGAGGAGGAGGAGGAGAAGGAAGAGGAGGAGGGGATCCTTGTTCTGCCAAGAAAAACACCAGTCAGCAGGCATGGGTATGTCTCTTGCATCAGCTCAAAGACAACAGAAACAAATAAAAAGGAATTAGAGCTGTTCGGAGACCTTTTCTTCCCTGAGATTTCAGTTCCTAATGTCAACATCAGGTGTCTTCTACTCAGTTTCACCCTGAAGCAATCTACTTGACAATTAGCAGGGGGATCTCTAATTGTAACTAAGTAAACACTGTAAATGAAGAATTATGATGACTTTTTCCAGCACGTAACTGATCACTGTCTCATATAAAAACAAAGGAGAAAGGTTCAGACATACTTGGTAGACTAATCCTAAGCTTGCCCATTTGCCTTTCTCCTAGTTCAGCTCTGGCAGCTTCATGTAGCTGCAGTTTGTGGAAACTAGAATCAATGTGTAACCCTCACACTGAGTTAAATCCCCACCATATTTTGGAAGCATTCGCCAAAACACCAAGTGTGACTATTAAAATAAACAGACACACATTTTCCACTTGCAGGGATCTCTCCCTGTTTAGTGTAGAAACGCATACATGTCTGAGGTAGCTGTCGTGTATACACAGATGCAGTTGTTAAACTCTTAGCAGCCCCCGCTCAAGCTGCCCTCTGTCCATCTGTCTGTCTGTCCTTCTGTCTGTCCGTCTGTCTGTCCGTCTGGCCTGCTGCAAAACTTTACTTAGAGTTCCACTGTTGAAGGAAAACCAGGTTTGCATGGAATTGCTAGTGGCTATAATGGCTGTTTTTCTTCTGCTTTTCATCTCCATTTATTATTCACTTTACTTAAGAGGACAAAGGCAGAACGACATATCTGTTCCATTCTACCCCCCCTACACACACACATACACAAACACACACACACCCACACACAAACAAACATACACAAGAGGTGATGCAGACAGTATATTAGCACAAATAATACAGGTATATGCATACATAATACAGATTTGTAAACAGAAATACATCAAACACAGCAGTGTAACATATAAAGTACACATTTTATACACCATAGTAACTAAAAATTAAACAGACCTTATTCAGGACTGCCTGTGGACATAGTTCATACAGCACATGTTAAGGTAATCTCAATTAAAGCAGTTCTTTTGGTAATTGATTATTGTTTCGTGGGACAATTTTGACAAAAAAAAGTTTTGTACCAGTTTTATGCTGTAGTTTTGACAAATCTTGAAATAAATACTGTGACCGCTTGACACAATGAACTTAAAAAAGAGAGTTAAAAAAAAGTAGCTGATTAACCTCCTACCTACTTAACTAGGGCAATAGCACACAGAAACATTATACGATAAATTGAAGAAACATGAAAGCCACCTGCAAGAGCTTAAACTAAAAACCTCACCTAGATTTTAAGGAAAGATATGAAATAACAGCCCTTTGCTTTTCTCATCAGTTTTTTTCAGCGTACAGTTCAACTCACTGACAAATCAGGTCAATTTCAATAAATGTCATCCATACTGGCACTGACTGTCAACATGGATCACAGCAGCAGAGACAGTTCATCCACACATAATAGATGGAGAGTAATATCCATAGGTGGGGTAATAATAGAACTGCAATCACTGTGAGAGAACAGAGGAGCAGTGATTACCAGTACAGACCCACCATTTCCTCCTTGTGGCTGCTCTCTTTACACCACATCTTTAGCCAGAAAAACACCGCTGGTTTGTTGACAAGCTTCTCTGTGGGAAGATGTGTACATAGAGAGCAAATCATGGGGATTTACCCTCCATAGAAACAAAAACTTGACCGAAAACTAAATACAGTTTTTCAGAAAAAGACTGTTTATACAATAGATCTATCATGGGCTTGTCTTAACAATAGCTGGACTGGTGCTTTCCTCATGTGGTTGCAACAATTCAATTTCGTAGCTGCTGTGCTGCTTTTAATCAAGGTCTTACACAAATGTTGCAGAGAACACATTGGAAACACATGGTTACGGCGGAGAATGAAATAAATTAGTGAATGTCAGAGGTTTAAAGGACTGACATACCCTTTTCTAAGACTTCTGGGTTCAAAACTTCAATGCCAAAAATGTTTTTAACCTACAATAACAACCTTAACCAAGTGTCTGCAGCTGTTGAACATCACAGGAGCACTGCTGATGAACATGCACACACACTCAGGTCTGACCTTTTCACCACTTCCCTTAATTAGTCTGCACACACACACACACACACACACACACACACATATATATATATGCACACACATTTATATATGCACACACATTTAGGAGGCCAGATGTTAAGATCAAGAGAATTCCTTCTGCTGGGGAATGTGAGCCATTCTGGGAAATATAATGAGTCAGACGTAAAATACAGGTATGGGTGGAGACCAAAGAAATATGTCCCCCCAGGAGCCGTTTATCACTAATATTTTTCTTTTTGCCGTTACTATTTTTCCTTAGGTGGGGACTAAAGAAAACAAACCTCAGCTAATGTATTTTTTTTTAAAGGAAAAAAGGACTTTAATCACCAAAGCTACCCAGCTAGCTACAGCTGCTGAGGCGGCATCACTTGTTGCTTTGGAAACACATCAATCAAAACACGTTAGCATTAACTAGCTAACAAAAAGTGTCGAATTATTAACTAATTAGCTAATTAGCAAACACATTTTTAATATCTCAACAGTTCAAAAATACATATAATTAATTTAACTGACATTTTAAAATATCAACCTATCGACAAAGTATCGGTGAAAATGTGAAATAATCCCAAAATAATCCATCAGTTAGCTTAAATATCACAAGTAACAACATAAAGAAGCTAACGCTACATAAAGGGGAAAATGTCTAACCTGTAAGACAAAAAACCTTGATTTTAGACACGTTAAAAGCCAGAATGGTATTTTTAACAAAGCAGGGAAAATCCTCCCGGTGAAGCCACACATGTTATTGATATTCTCAGTGGGGTTCTTACCTAAAAACAAGCAGAAAAGATCCACTCCGACCAGCAACTTTCTCCTGCTGTGGTCTTTGCAGTTATTGTTGTTGAGTGAACTCCCGCCGTTCTTCGTCTCGCCTGCCATAGTTTTCTCATATATCAAACAGCGTTGCATTTAAAAACGTGTGATGTGGTTCAAATAAAAGGGAATTAAAAAAAGAAAATGTGTTGCCTAAGTTATCGCCGTGTTTCGGTTTTTTAAATGTACCACCTGTGGCTATTTAATCTACAAGAATCCTGAAAAGGAGTAGTCATGCGAGTTTATACTAATGCTGGTTTAGCTGGAAAGTACGTTCTTGGTTTCTGTCTCGTCTCTTACAGTTACTGCCTACTTTCTTCTAACTTCTAACCATCCTTTCCCCCTTTCCTTAAGGGGAGTGGGAGTCCTGTGACAGCCCCTCCAAAGGAAGCCCCTCCTCCGGCCCCTCCTCTTCCAATTAATGCCAGCTTCCTTCACACAGGCTGATTCACACACACTCACCTCTCTTCATGCTGCACAGCAGCAAGGATGGGGATTTCACACAGCACCGTCAGCCAGATAACAAAGACAAAGATCCTGGAATAAAAGTATAAGATGTATATCTTTGTGGTCGGAGGTCTGCTTTTCACCACCACTGCTGGTTTTCTTTTTTTTTCCTTTGCAAAAGTTATAAATAGGTGAATAGTCTGGTCTGTGGAGAGCCAACTGAAATGAGAAGTATGTCTTTTAAATCCTGTACACCCCCACAGAAAAAAAAATTCCTCACAAGCAACCTTGTGCAAAGTAAAAGTGGAGTGCTGATATGAAAGAGAAGAGGAGTGATTCTGTTATGTAACTTTAAGGGGAATTACAGCATGTCTGCAAGTCTGCAAGAGCTAAACAATTGCTCAAGAAGTCGGAAAAAAGTCATCAAAAGGTCTAAATCAATGTCCAATATTTATTAGATGTAACACAGAAACAAAGAAAAATCCAAATGCAAAGAACATATTCACAAATTACTTAAATGTATGCTACAAAAGTCAACTGGGGGCTACTTTCTGTCACTGTCATTTGTCATCTGGATAAAGTGAAACGATTTAACCTGTGCTCCAATAACAGTAACATCAGAAATGAGGGAAAAAAAGTGTGCAACAGTGTAGAAAACAACATGAAAACGTACCAACATGCATGAACTTAACACAAAGGTGAAACCAGACTTAAAGTAGTCACATTAGCAGCTCTTTTCATTCATGATGGCTTCTTTTCTCCGCTGCAGAGGGTCAAACGAGGTGTTCAAATCCAAAAAAGTGCAGGGTTTTTGTTTTGTTTTTCCTGATGCCGTGATTAAAAGGCGTCAGCATATAGCGGTGGGGGAGGTAGGAGCTCCAGCTCGGTCAGGTCAACCTCCTGTCCGCTGTCATAAAAAAAACAAAGACGGGACATCGCAGTTCATGCGCACAACAACACAAAGCAAAGTCTGTGCCACTATAAGTACTCTAGGCGGCAGGAGACCGCCAGCACTTACAGATATGGAGGCTCCTCAACAGCACACAAGAAGTCTGGATAAAGACAAGCAGATAGAAATGTCACATTGACTTTGAACTGTCCGTCCACCATGTCTCAGGTTCAAGGAATCCGATAAAATGAAGTGACACGAGTTATTTTCCATTAGAAGCAAGACGCCAGTGTTGAGACAGCCGCATCTTTAAAGAGAAGTGCCCTCCTCTTAGCTTCTCCATTATCAGTGAGAGTGACATAAGTGATGAGAACGGTGGAGTCATGGAAAAATAAAAAATAACTT
>JAQNCA010000004.1:6319195-6329278 GCA_029783725.1 Acanthurus tractus
CACAAGGTTCAACATTCTTTATATTTTATTTCTTTTCAAATTATTTCACAAACAGCAGTCAGAAGACAAACACACCATTTTTTATAATCTTTCTTTTTGAAGTTGCAGC
Source organism: Acanthurus tractus (assembly GCA_029783725.1). Taxonomy (NCBI): domain Eukaryota; kingdom Metazoa; phylum Chordata; class Actinopteri; order Acanthuriformes; family Acanthuridae; genus Acanthurus; species Acanthurus tractus. The sequence continues at coordinate 6,319,305 of JAQNCA010000004.1, forward strand.
TTTAAAAGCATTCAGCAGACTCTTGCTGCAGTCCTTCGCATGCCATGCCCCCGTTCCTGGGCTCGGGGTTGTTACACTGTCGACTCCTGGTCATCTGTCCTCCGCTGCAGGACGACCATGCGCCCCAGCAGCTCCAGCTGCCGTCGATAGCTACATCTGTCAGAGGGGGAGATGTCGCGATGTCTCATGTCATCATGTCAGTAGCTCAGTGGGTTTGGTGCAAAAAACAGAAAATAAATAATTGCTGTGTCGTGTTTATTGTGGATGTGGAGGGCTAACCTGTTTCTCTCTTAGTGATCTCGCAGGCTCGTCCGCTGTAGCCAACAGGACACACGCAGTCACACCTGGTGCCTGTTGTAGAAGATGGAGATACTTGTTTTACAGCCCTTTTTTAAATCAATTTATCAGCATTACCTCTGCATTGTTAGAGCCCCTCTCTTTGCTGTTTTTGTGTGAGGGAGTTAAACTCCAGAGATGCAGATGTAAGCTCAGTTTGTGTTACTGTTTCCCGGAAAAAAGATGACTTAATGTTCCCTGCAGTAAAACTTGTTTTTAAGTCATAAACTGATGGACGTAGAGCTGTAAAATTTTATAAAAATAGCAAACAAAAAACCTGGCAGGGGTTAGGTACCTCGCAAAACAGCCACGCCATTGTTGCGGCAGGGCGCACATCGACACGGACTGGCCTCGGCCAGGTACTCGGACAGCGCTCTCTTCAGGTTTCTCTTCAGAGAGGCGTGTTGGGTGAAGTCTCTGGAGGTCACCAGCTCATACAGCGGGCGCGTCTGAAGGAAGACAAACGTCACTGTTAAAGGAAATACATGCAGGAGTTTCTCTAAAAACAATGCATTGACTCCTAAAAAAGTAATCTGAAAAAAAGGAATCCACAGAGACTCTGCCCTCTGCATGCATTGCTCAGTTTCTTCTTGTTTTGTATTGTGTTTTTTGGTTTTTTGGTGGTAACCTTTGGGTAGAAGTGGTGCAATGTAGCAGAAGTTACAATAAAGCTGACGACGGATGTGACACTGCAGCTTAAATATAGCCAGCTGAAAGGCCGAGGGGACCAAAGAGGTTTAAAAAGCAAAGTGAATCTGAACTTGGTCTGTTTTCTCTCGGACAGATAAGTGCTGGTGATTAGCTTAATGAGCCTGCTAATGTGTCAACATCTATTGAAAGTAAATGCTAACGTTCCCACGCAGCTTACAGTGCATGCAACACACACACACACAGCTCTGCTCTCAAACAATGCTGCTAATTTTATGTTTTGACTCAATAGCCCTAAAGATCTGTAGCGCTGAGCAGCTTTGAACCACTTTCTGTCAAACACACGAGCCTCTCCGCTTAACAGCAGCTACATCTGCATCCGGGCCGAACGCTGACATCTGAGACTGAATCTACACTCCTCTGGAGTCCCTCTGTAGGACGCTGAGGGGGGGGTTTATGTGTCAGGGACAGGAGGTGTGTGGCTCCACGTCATCTTTCTGCAAGGAAGGGGCCAATTTTGAGTTGTGTGTTTACAAGCTCTGACTGGAAAATGCTGCATATAGTGTCTGTAAACCAAAAATCTTCTTATATGATCAAATTCCCTTGAACAGTGAAATATAAAATGGAAATGCTAGAACTCGGCTGTGTTAAAGGAAGGCAGTCTGTTTCAGCAGACTTGCTGTTTGTTCTCTGACTGGCTATCGATCAGGCTAGCTGTACTTTACCTCTTTAATTGTGCCAACACTGGCAACGCCATCGATCTGCTCTGTTTTAAAAGTTTGTTTGTTTTTTTTTCAAGGTCAAATTCCTCCTCGATAGTTTTATCGTAGATGAAAATTGAGAGGGCGAACTATGAGTTATTGTGTTAATGCCACAAGAGATGTGAGAGTCGGAGGCTGTAGGAGAAAAAGGATGGACTGAATGACGGAGGTGCTCACTGTTCTGCGGATGAAGTCGGGGTTGAAGCGCACGCCGTCGCCCCAAAGCTGCATCAGCTGCGGGGTGGGAAGCTTTTTAGACACCAGAGCAGTGATGGATTCACTACTCCCCCCCCTCACAACGGCCACGAAGTCCTCCACGATCCTGCCGCGCTCCGTGTTCTCTGCAGAGGGATAAAATGACCAGTTTCAGCATCGCCTGATGTAAAAAAAATTAAGACATTCTTGAAGAAATTAAATAAAAGATGGAACCTCACCTCCCATCTCGTTCAGCAGGCCGTCACACGATCCACCCTGCACCCCCAGAGACACATAAACACCATAAATATTGGCTCCAATCTTCAGACCTGCCTGTGTACAGCGGTTAACGTCCTCCAAAGAATAATCTGAAAACAAGAGAACTCTGTGTTTACTGTTTGAAAATGAAGCAATAAAGGTGAATATTCCAGTGCTTTGATTTTTCAGTGGTAAGTATGAAAAGATATTTGACAAACCATGATATCTAATTTCAGTAAACGGTGTTCATGTTTGCAGAAACAGGTCACAGAAAGTGAGGGACCCCTGCAGAGCCTCTGAAGTGTTGTACCTGATTTCTCCAGGCGCTCCTTGTTCAGGATGATGGTGTGCTCGTAGTCTCCTCCCAGCGCCGCCTCGGTAACGTAGTGGGTGCCGTAGTCTCGGTAGATCTGCCTGTATTCTCCGTAAACGTAGGACTGCGGCAGGGAGCGCAGACGCTGCAGGAACTCAGGGTGAAGGACCAAATCTTCTGACTTCAATATGTACTGGGCCAATTCCAGTTCTGCTTTGGCCCTCACAAAGCTGCTAGACTGAGGAGAGAGTCGGTAGGGGGGGCAGGTATTGAATGACTTTACTGCTTTCATACCGACTGGAGTGGGAACTTGCAGATATTTGAAATGCATTGTGAGGTTTTGAATAAATTGCAAACCTGTTTTTGGTTTCGGTCTGTCTTGTTTTTCATGCCTCTGCAGGTGGCATGGAGGTTCAGGAGAACAGAAAACACACAAACGATATCTCACCTTGCCAGAAACACGGCGGAGCTTCTGAACAGACTTGGAATATTTGGCCTTATTATAGTTGAAGCCAAATTCAAATACGCCTGGAATGCCAAAGCCAAAGGAAACAGTTGTTCTGCTCATGCGCTCCTTCATGGTGTACTTCATGTACTCGGAGTACGAGTCAAACGACTGCAGGGTGAAATCATACGAGCCTTTTGTCTGTAAGCACACGAGAAGAAAAATTCCCTTTTTCAGTTTGCAAACACACATACAATCAAATTCAACAGATAATCTCAGTAAGATGTGTACAAAAGAAACTGAAAATGAGATGTGAGAATGAGATCAACATTTCAAAATAAGAAAAATATGATAATAAGAGGTTTAACGTTCACCTCTAAGGTGTACTGCTGCAGGTTGTAAGGCTTCCTGTATCTGACGTTGCGGATGTAATGTGGCAAGCAGCTGCCAGCGTAATATCTGTTATCGAGCACCAGTCCTTCCAGGTTACTGTTCAAGATGTTTATTCTGCAAGATGAGCAACAGAAACGGCTCTGAGGCTCTGAGGAAGCCAGCAAAATGTTTACATATCCGAGACCTTCGAGAAAATCCAGGACTCACACTGCAGACCGGCGGGAACGTGACTCACCCTTTGGCGAGGTTTTCAATTCCCCAATACTCTTCGACCTCCTCCCTGCAGGGTTTGGAGGTGGTTTTACAGCCGGCTTCATCTGACATGTCCCCGCAGTCGTCCTCCCCGCTGCACTGAAGAGTTCTGGGAATACAGCGACCTGAGGGGGGGGGGGGACGTTAGCATTTAGTAATTCAAAACATGACAAAATCATTAGTTTGACATTAGTTAGGGACAAAAACTAAGTTTATGTCATGCTGCAAGTCAGATGAGAAGACGATACTGTGTTTACATGCTAAATATCAAGCAACAGCAGGTAGCTGATTAGCTTAGCATAAAGGCTAACAGCAAAGGGGAAGCAGGTTCTGGTGAGAAGTTCAGGGATCAGGAGGCCAAGAAATGTCAAGTGCATCTGGACACAAAATATCACCATCTTCTTCTTCTTCTTCTTGTGATTTAAATTTCAAAAATCTGAACCACCCAGCATGACTGCTGTGTGGTTCTGTAACATGAGGCTTAATAGTTTTAAATGCATGAGTTTTGAGTATGGGGGCAGGTGTGGGAGATACCTGTCTGGGCGCAGAGGAACCCCTCACACACAGGCACATTGTCGCAGGTGTAGCGGGACGAAACAGCACAGGCCTCCTCCTCCCTGTCAAAAAAATTGCACGGCTGCCCTCCAAACTGAGACGGCTGCTCCAGTTTAGCATAGCGATACTGGAGAGCGCGGAGAAACAAACACACAAGTGGTCAGAGAAACACAGAGGAGGAAGATGGTGGTGGATGAAGCCTGGAAACTGCCCCGAGGAGCCACAACAGCCATAATCCCATTAGAGGACAGTTTTCACTTTGTCATGTCAAGGTTATTAATCCACCCGGCTTGTAAAGTGGATGAGATAGAGCAGGGAGGAACATCAGCTGAGACCCTCGCCTGCAGAAAGCGGCAGGTTGCAGACAACGAGCCCACAGGGACAGTTTGTTATATCAGAATTCTGATATAAAACAGATAAATAGATGTTGTCGCATGGTGATTTGTCCTCTGTGTTGTTTTTCATGGCTGTAAAGGTTCACTGAGGGAAAGCGTCGTTCCAGCTGTTCTGGCATTTGCCTTTACCTACATATTGTTTCCACATTAAGGGTGATTATAAGTCAAAAATTGAATGTGTTAATCATTTGTGAATGTGTTCTATTCATGTGTTTGGTCAAAAATATTGATATTTAATCTTGTCCCCATTGCAAACCCTGCTGTTTATGGTATCTACTGTAAACAGGATTTTTCATTTACATGTTTTGCAACTGTAGATTTCTCAAAAAAGGAAAGAAAACCTGTCTGTTTCAATAAAAGGGCCTTTTTACGTTTGAAATAATGCTAATACTTTCAGCTTAACATTTTGTTCATATGTAAAAAACTTTGAAATATACATTTTCTATCACCATTCAGTCAGACTTTCTCACAGTTTGCTATAAGTGGCCAGTTCCTTGTCATTTGTGTCTCACGGTGTCTCACTTGTAATTCAAACATTTTGCACTGCAGCACAAAATACCAGCCACAGGTCATTTTATTCCCTTTCAGTTTCAGATTTTCTGGCAGAATTTTCTGGTGTCCTGATGAGTGGACAGACGCATGTGGTGCATTGTGGCTGTCACGTCCCCACGGGGCCGCCGTCACCTGTCCGACATCATCTTACTTACTCGTTTTTTCTGGCAGGTGTCACAGCGCGACCAGGCGCTCCACTCTGATAAAACACAGTCCACCGGGTGAACTATCACCGCGTCGCCCACTGAGCGAGCTTCACGAGCACTGGACCCTTCACGGCTCGCTGTCGTGATGTCGACTCCACTGCCACACGGAGATGAAAACCAAATCAAAAGAAATCCACACAAACTGACATTTTTTCAGCGGCGACATCTGAGATGAAATCGTCCAATTAGCTCAAAGTGAAATATGGCAAATTGGAAACTTATTGAAAACTGTATCTGAGAACTGTGAGGAGAACAGTGACATTTATGAATCTCACCGCACATTAAACATAAGCAGAAGTATTCAGTCTCTCACTGAGCGAACAAATGAATCTCATACCTTAGCAGCAGCAGCGAGCTCAGGAGCAGACAGAGCTGCAAACTGAGGGCGCTCGTCCGTATCGTCACAGAAAACATGGTTGTGTGTAATGACTGTGAACGAGTGGACGACAGTGTTTAGCTTTCTATGCAAACACTCGCTGATCAATACTGGCCTGGATATGAGCTCAGAGCCGCTGTCAGACTGCAGCGTGAAGCTAAACACACAATCCTGCAGAGCCGCAGAGCCGCAGAGCCTCAGAGCCTCAGAGCCAGAGGATGTGCTTTCAGGTGCAGCTTCAGTGTGTATTCAACACAAGTTTGACACTTAAAACAGGTTTATAATGAAACAGATCGAGACTTCTTGGTGAGTAAGAGGCAAAGAGAAAGTATGGATTTCTTGGCAGCTGTTAAAAACTCTGAAATCTGCAGAAATGTGATGAAAAGAAAATGAAAAGAAAACATTTTAAAATGTTATTGGCAACAGTGGAAAATAAAGGCTTTTATAATAAATGTAAATTCCTGTAAAAGACTCCTGTGGTCAAATCGTCTGAGTCATGTTTGTGTACCTATGACCTTTAAACTTTGCTAAACTTCCCTGGTTTGGGATTTTACACGATGACACAATCCAGTGACTCAGAGCTAGTTAGTACAATTTGTTTGTACTCAACATGAGACGTTTTTTCCTGCTGATTTACATCATATTTACAGTTTTTTCCACCACAGCTGAATGAAGAATGTTGTATTTGTATTGTATTATTGTAACATCTGGAGTTACTTAAAGACAAACATGACTTTATAATTAAAATAAATCAGCGACTCTTAACCTTTTTGCCTTTACAAAAAGCAGATGTCTATTAATTGTACACAGATTCACAAAATGTACTTTTCTTCTTTACTTTTCTCTGACGATTTTATCAAAACAACATTTTATGAGGCTTAAATTTTTAGATGTTTCCCAATGAAAGCAAAGATTAGAGAAATTAGGTTTAAACAAGAATACAGATGTGTTGCAGAACTTGTTTTTTGCTTTTCTAGCCTATAAATCATCTCATAACCCAACAGATTCATCCTCTCATCCCAACACCTTCATTGGAAAACACTTTCACTTTGGTCCTCTGAGCCGGTTTTTGCTTCGACTGCATGTAAGATTAAGAATTACACTGTTTTTTTATATAATCAGCCGGAGAAGTTCATTCAAACTCGCCACATTCACAGTCACATGATGACGACTGACTGCACTCTTGTGTGAGGAGACAGCAACCTCTGTTGGCTGCTTTCCTTCTCTTTACATCGGATCATAAAAAGATGATTTCATGTCAAAGAAAGAAAGAAAGACGAGCAGAAAAGTGGGAACCACATGATATTTTATTGTGACTGAACAGTGGCATGGGTACAGTGTACGGGGGGAAGTCATAGACGTACAAAAGTCCATTTTTTTCTCTTTTTCAAGACAATTCTTAATTCCATAAATAAAATTTACAAAATATTTTGGACTATTTCTCATTTTTCTTACACAAGCAGGGGTACGGTTACTGTTTGTTATTGTAAGTCTAAGAGTTTAATAGTGATATCTCTATTGTTCGTAATTATATAACATCGCCTTTCTTCTGTTTCGATTCGGTGGAGCAGACCTACGATATGCCCGAGTGCTTCGTTACAACAATGACCTGTTTTACTGTTTACAAAATGACCCGACAAGAAGAAGAAGAGTGACCGGACGACAGAAAGGAACCTGGTAAGGCATAGAAACGCACTCTGCTGCCTCTGAGCTCGCGGTTGTTGCGCCGTGTCACATCCGCACCGGTTCATTCGGGCTGTTATTCGAGAAACCAACCGAACAGATATGTGATTCAAAGAGGCAGGTTGTAAACAATGCGACCTCGGCTGAAAATGTAGAATATCTTTTAAAAAAAACAAAGAGATGCAGGAAAATTTCTCCCCCTGTTGATTTGATCTTAAAAAAGTCTGAAACCTTTACAGAGTCGCAGGGTTTCTGATGCTGTTTTCACATCGTGTTCATGTCCTTCACCTCTTTTCTCCGTCCAGCCCAACATGAGTGAGACAGACGCGGCAGGCTTTATTTTAAATGACCATGTAACACAGATTCAGAGTTCATATCTCACCGACAGAAACAGAAACAAAGACATTTTCTTTTTCTTTTTTCAAATCTGAAATGAAAAATAAACGGCAGCAAAAAAAGCGAAAAAACAAACATCCAGACGTCAAAAAGATGGAGGTGCTGGTGGGGCATTGCTCGAGAGAAACACAGGTAGTTGGCATCCAAAGAGGCAGAGAGAGATATCTTATGGCACGGAGGCTCAGGTACGGGGGGCGGGGGTGGGGGGGCTGGGGGGGGCTTGGGAGGATTCTTATTTACAAAATAGATGTTTGGCAAATCTTAATTTTCAACACTGATGCCTCAAAGTCGCTCTGATATCTCCGACGACTCGGCGTCATCGACACAAGAATTCACAGCTTAGAAAATAAGAAAAAGAAAAATCCTTTTTTTGTCTTTTTTTTTTTTTTTTTGATTTGATTTGATTTGATTTGATTTTGCTTCAGATCTGGAAGGAAGCTGCAGAGTGAAACAGTCCCGAATCCATCCACGTTGAGTCTGTTCATGCAAAATGGAGGAAAATCAGTGGAGCAACACGATGAGAACATTTGGCAAATTTCGTCTGCGGCGCGCAGTCTTTTTGCTGGTGGCGGTTTGACAGGAAAGGTCAACCGCGAACAGAAGGACGCCGCTCCTCTCCGAAGCAAAAAAAATAAAATTTGCATCATATCAGTGTCACCATGGCCGTGCGTAACGCGTCCTCACGGACAGAAATAATCCCGACACAGGAGGATGCTGTCACTTCCTGCTGTAGGATTCGGTCAAAGGTCACTTCCTGGTTTGAAAGGTTATTTGATTGGACGATGTATCTGAAGTCTGGTTGTCATGCTGAGGAGAACAGTTCAGTGTGTGTTTTCCTCTGGTAGAAAGCTGATCCTGGGACAGCCAGCTTGTTACAGAACCGCCAAAATAACCTTCCAAGGTTGTAAAAAAACCAGATCGAGTCTCTGCAGTCCAGCTGTTGGAGATGCTGCTGCTGATCACAGCCACTCATCCCTCTCCTCCTCCTCCTCCTCCTCCTCTTCTCCTCTTCTCTCCATCATGAGCTTCTGTCTTGGCCTTGGGAGCTTTTATCACCTAAAAGACAAACACACACACACACACACACGATTGGCATTACAGTGAAGTCATGGCCGCGACCACCAGATGGCACTGTTGCTCCCTCATCTTTCATTCGGGTGACGCAGAGAGACATTAAATGGAACAAGCTCTTCTTCTTCTTCTTCTTCTTCAACTGGGAGCAAACAGTTCATCTTTGAGGAGAAAAGAGGAACACTGACGAATGAAAATATGAATCTGATAAAGAAACACAGAGCGGGATTAATGGGGGGGGGATACATGAAATGCCGCCGTGTGAAGGCGAGTGATGGATGAGAAGAAGGAGCATGGAGATACCCGCTGGGAGTGTGCTGTTCTCTAGCTGTCTGCCTGCGGACAGGTCTGATCCTGCGGAGGATCAAGAGCTTCACTGGGCGCCGGAGAGATCGACCTCGCAGCAGCACAGTCCTGAGAGAGAGACAGCGAGAGAGAGAGAGACAGCGAGAGAGAGAGAGACAGCGAGAGAGAGAGACAGCGAGAGAGAGAGAGACAGCGAGAGAGAGAGACAGTGAGAGAGAGACACAGCGAGAGAGAGAGAGACAGCGAGAGAGAGAGAGACAGCGAGAGAGAGAGACAGCGAGAGAGAGAGAGACAGCAAGAGAGAGAGAGAGACAGCGAGAGAGAGAGAGACAGCGAGAGAGAGAGAGACAGCAAGAGAGAGAGAGAGACAGCGAGAGAGAGAGAGACAGCAAGAGAGAGAGAGAGACAGCGAGAGAGAGAGAGAGACAGCGAGAGAGAGAGACAGCGAGAGAGAGAGAGAGACAGCGAGAGAGAGAGACAGCGAGAGAGAGAGAGACAGCGAGAGAGAGAGACAGCGAGAGAGAGACACAGCGAGAGAGAGAGAGACAGCGAGAGAGAGAGAGACAGCGAGAGAGAGAGACAGCGAGAGAGAGAGAGACAGCAAGAGAGAGAGAGAGACAGCGAGAGAGAGAGAGACAGCGAGAGAGAGAGAGACAGCAAGAGAGAGAGAGAGACAGCGAGAGAGAGAGAGACAGCAAGAGAGAGAGAGAGACAGCGAGAGAGAGAGAGAGACAGCGAGAGAGAGAGACAGCGAGAGAGAGAGAGAGACAGCGAGAGAGAGAGACAGCGAGAGAGAGAGAGACAGCGAGAGAGAGAGACAGCGAGAGAGAGAG
>JAQNCA010000004.1:6431398-6441849 GCA_029783725.1 Acanthurus tractus
ATATTTAATACAGTAACGGATGGAAAAACATAACAACTACGACAACAGAGCTCTTTCAATAAATCTACAAATATCTGTCACTTCTGCTTTCATTCATCAAGACCTGTTCGCCTCCATGAGAGTACAAAGGAAGTCAAACTGGGCTGAATGAAACACATTCAAAGTAATTTAACTAAAGTTTGCGTGTAGATTTTAGAAAAGTCATCAGGGACTACTGACACTAAATGGAATGTGAAACTTTCACTGTTACAACAATATAAATACATTTTTAATCTGTCAGTCATATCAAATAATGCTTTTTTTGATTAACTATGAAAAACAATGATTATTTAAGGTTAATTGAGGGTAAGTTTATGTTTGCTAAATGTCTGTAATGCACTAACATTGAAGTTAGGTCTGTGGTGGTGGTTTGAGTGGTTGTCTCAGGTTGGGACGATGAGTCGGTCACATTTTCTTCCAGTGATGAAAGGTTGCCTACAAAACAAACAAGCAAAATCCCCCAAAAACGCAAATAGTTTTAATTACAAAATCCCTCATCAATACAAGTTTGATAAATGAAACAGGCTGTCAGAAAACTAAGTGTCAGAGCGGACTGTCGTACCTTGCATCTCTGAGCCTCCTCCGAGAACGTTGACGGCAATGTTATTAACCATGTTCAAAATGACATCTGAGGAGGAAACGTAATCACAGAGTCACAGGTTTAAAAGTCAGTTTGGGATTTTTGTGGTCATTTTATGTTACAGAAATCAGTGTTTGCTAAACCAACCTTTTGCTGATCCGATCAGATTCTTGGATAACTTAGCTTCACCAAGTGCATAGCCAGGAGGGTAATCTGCAAGAGGGATTGTTCTCGATGACTCTTTTCCATCTCAAAACAAAGCAATGATAAATGCAACAGCAAATCCAGGAAGAGGTCAACATCAGTGTGACTAGTTTAATATAAATGATCCTCACAAGTGATAGAAACTGTATCCTGCACACTGTCATGCCTCAGTTAATCACAGCTGCATCAAAAGCATCACGCTCTCAGTTCTTACCCAAGTCGTCATCCTGGTCATCTGGTCTTTCTGGGGGATCGGCTATCTCCTCGTACTCCTCCACCATACTGGTGCCAAACACCCTGAGGGAAAAAAAAATACATTAGAAATCATTCCATAACCAGGCTCATGTAACAGCCTTTGACAGCCTGTAGGGGGCAGACAGCTACACTAAAAGTTTACAACATACATACACATACATACACAAGTTGTACACTAAAGGGGAGAAGGTTTTAATCGAGCATCAAATCAGTGTTTGATTTGATTCCCTGATGGACCAAGAAAAGCCCCAAAGTGCCACAACTTCAATACTACTTAATATTTATCACAGTCAGCTGTGGTATCATTGTGATATCTGTGTTGTTTCTCACTGTTTCTGAAATGTCTTGTGTGCATAAGCTTTAGCCAGATTCGAGGACAGTTGCTACTACGGGGGGCTGAGGGCAAATGATGATTTTGCTAAATCAGGAGCCACAAAGAGGCCATTCTCCTCTCAGGGAAGCCCAGTGCTATGCAGAGCTCTGCAGTACCTCCCAGGGGAAAATTTGAGCATTATACACTTCACTTCCTGAGTTCTGGTGTGTTTTTATGCACGTAAATAACATTAAAACCTACATAACAGCAAAGCAACTCTAGCAAGAATAGCATTTAACAAGGAAAACACATTATAAAGTTACCAGACAACAATGTTATTTATTGGAAAGTTCAAGTCGGAGTCCCTTCAGTCGCTTCAGTATTTAGCCAATTAAATGCTCTGAAGTGAACAGTGACACTTCAGGGGCCAACCGGACTTCACGCCTCCGGATCCGCCCATGTGCTACCAGATGCATCACTTAACCTTTTTCCCACTGAAGTCTTGATGTTGTGGCAAGAAGACAAAGCTGCCAATGACTCCGTGCCAATTATTACACAACGTCAGTGGAAACCAAGTAGAGCTCATGCAATATGAAACAAGCTATCACCTTCACATCAGCTGGTTTGATCTCTGTTTTTGTGAAGTAAATAAATAAATACACTATTAAGTATGAAGACAAACATGTAAAACTAAAAGCACAAAGATAAGAACATAAAAATCCGGACCAATGGCTACATTTTGATTTTGCTTTCCATTTGAAACAAACAGACAAACAGCAAAGTAAAATCTGTCAAAACTTCTTATGGCAAGAAAAATATTTCTTACCTTATGAGACTGAGGGGACAGAAATGCTCAGAGCCGAAGTGAGATAACAGCTCCACCTGAAAAATGCAAAATGATTCGGATATTACAATGGAAACGTAAGCCAGTTTTCGCCCCATGCAAATCAATACACTCAGCAGCGGTTGTGTGACTTACAAACACCAAAAGCGTGATTTAGTTTCATTGTTAAATCAATGCAGTGTTTTGAAATGGATCTGGTTATAAAGACTGATTGTCAATGTGAGGAAATCTGAATTAGATCATTTGCCATACCTGATGACTGGATAAAAACTGGTGGGCGTCACTCATGTGTTATCAAATGTTCATTAGGTATATGGGATAGGATATGTCTGTCTGTAGAGTGTATTTTGAATGAGTTAACAGGGAGTTAGAATAAAAAGTTGGATCTCATTCTGTTTAGAGTTAATCACAACACGCAAGACAAATGAAAGACACAAAACACATCCCCTCTCCATGTCCACTACTCCACAGACCTCTACAAGAAAAGCAGGCTAACCTTTATGTACTTGGTGAACATCTGAAGCAAGAGACAGAAAAAAGAGAAACAAAATTAAAGAGATGTACACATGCATTTAAACAGGACCAAAGACTGTATACTGGTTGTTCATTTCAGTCACTCCAGACTCAAAACAACCGAGATGCCACCGTCTCTGAGACTCAGCCAAGTCCAAACCAGAATGTGAAACACTGTCCAAACCGGCCGTAATGCCGTTCACATTTCAGGAATTTGTTGGAGCTTTTACCCAGAATAACACAACACTTTAAACACTACACGACTCCCTATAATACAACATTTTCATTCTGCAAAACACAGACCGTACAACTGTGAGTAAAGGAAGAAAAAAGCCAAAAAACTGCCATTTACAGAGATTTAGATTAAGAGTGCACAGAAAAAGCTAAATGCACACCTGCATTAGGACATTATAGAGATTCTTCTGCACAGCTGAAATGTAGGAATAGAGAGACGCAGTGGGAGTGTGACAAGAAAAAGAATCTGTATATATTGTGCCTACCTTCACATATTTAGCATAAAGATGTTCATCTAGTGGGAAGCTCTGGACTGTGCGTTCATCACGGGCATGAAATGTTCCCAGTTTGAGCCACTTGTTTGTTGGATATCTGCAAGAGTCATACAGTCAGTTAATGCTTTGGACTCTTAAAATGACAATATATGGTCCATAAATAAAGGAAATTAAAACATATATATTAAAATTTGTGAAAAACAAGTAGATATTAGTTTTTAAACACAGCTTTACTGGAGATTATACATGTACTTATTCCCAATATTGTATTGAAGAAAAGACTGCTAGCTGCAGCACATACCTGTCACTGATAGAGACGAGAAAGTCTTTGGGAGTGGAGGAGAAGAGTTCAAAGTTAGCAATGTCCAGCTGCTTCACCTGGATGGGCTCACAGAGCTCAATGATGAACCTGAGCGAGAAAACAGGAAGCAAAGCATCCAAATGAGTGTCAGCAGGAGCTGAACAGAAATGTTCTCAGGTTTCATCCGTGTGGCAGAAAGCAGGAAGTGCATGCAAACTACATACCAGATTTTGTTACTACAGGGGTTTAACATGTATAAGTCCATGTTCTCCATTAATATCGCCGAAGTGCTCTGCATGAAACAAATCAGAGATCAATAAGAACTTTTATTTGTCAATATGTCAACATCCCAAAGATTCCTTATCAGGATGTAGTGTTATACGTCCAGTACCTTTGCCTCAGCGTTAGCACCGAGGATCTTGGCTCCACACTCCACCGAGGCGTAGTTATTGAAGTTCTTTTGAACCTTCTTCACCGTATGAGACGCCCCGTTGTTGGAGGTATGGGTAGACTGAGCTATCGAGAGATCGCAGAGGAGTTTTAAATCAGGCTCTCAGTTTGTTTAGCATGAAAAGACTGTGTTATGTTCTGGTTCATCAAGTTTAAAGCACCATTACATAACAATTTAACATTAAAATAACAGCTTAAAAACTATTTTCTGGCAAGTTCGATTGAAAAAGGATGAATGGTGTCTGTCTTAGTAACTCTGGAGCTTTATTTTGAAACTTAGGTAAGCAGGTAGAATCATATTATGTCACACTTTACAGCATCCCATCTCATCTATCAAATACAATCACTGATTTGGGCGAAACTGGATATTATTTTGGAGAAAATGTCTAAAAGCTAGGTGTTAGCAGCGTAATGTTGCATTAGCTTGACATGCTGCTGCTTGAGCAAACAATCTCTGCACTGCAAAAGAAACCGAGTATCATCTTTACTGAGATTTGTTTGTGTTTAGCAGATGCATTGCATTTATCAATTTCGTGACAGAAACCAGGTACTTGTATTTATGACGGTGGAATCAAACTGAGGAGGCACTAAAATATCACAAACATCATTTGGAATATGATGCGTTTTTAAAAGCTGGATAAAATGGCAGTCTTACTCTTCTCTTTCTCCACCTCCATCACCTTCCGCTTCCACTCATCAAAAGTGGGGATGTCCTCAGGGTCTCTGCTGCTCACACTGGAATCTGTGTCTGCAGTAGCTGGGGAGCTCGGGTCCTGTCAGAGATAATGAGGAAATGAGAGCTGGGACACCTCCTTTGGTGGTGAGAGGAAAAATAGTTCACATAGTCTCCAAGTTCCCTACTTTTTCTTTCAGCATGTGTGATGTGTTGGACTCCAGATGCTGCGAGCTGGGACTGGGACTGGCCGGAGGGGTCAGAGAGGGGTCGGTGTGGGTTTTCGTCCCTGCGGTGTGAACATTGGAAGTGTTCTCCAGAACTATTGGAAGGCTGCTGTGGGAACAAAAACACAGGGTTGTCATCTGAGTTCCACTTCTCTTTTTAAAGTGAACTACAACCACATTGTTCTCACAACTAACAGTCAAAGCCAACTTGACAACAATGCAGGAGACATGTTTATTTTTAGCTTATTAAGTAGGGCACAAGATTAACTGTTCCCACCTTTCGCTGTCATATGGATTGTTCTCTTCTTCTTCACAGTCAGTTGGAGGCTGGCTATGACCGACGACCTCCGGTGCATCTGAAACACTGGTATGAAACGACAATCCACGTTACACTTCTGTAATCCTTTCATTTCCAGGGGTTTATTGTAGAAAAACTATTCTGAAGCAGCTTATATTCATACATACATAAATACACGTAAACAATGTGTGTCTCATTTAATGAATTATCAATATTTTTCCATAAAGCGAGACAAGCATTTTTTAAATTTGAAAGAATGAAGGAACTGAGAAGCTTTTTGATAAAACAAAGGGGGAAAAGGGGATAGAATAATAATGTCTTGCCTGTTTGGTATGCTGTCTGGACTGTTAAGGGTTTCTGTGTTGTCTTTAAGCTCCGTGGTAGGATCAGAGAAAGTGTCAGAGGAAGGTAACAGGGAGGCTTCGTCCTGGTCCTGAGTGACGGAGGTTTCAGAGCTTTGACTCTCTGAGTTTTGCTCAGGTTCTGGTTCAGGTTGTTTGTCCACCTCCGACTCTACAGCAGCCTCCTCTGCTTCAGAGGCCTGATGGATAAACAGAGAGAGAGATATTTGAGCTGATGATGGAAATGCCAAAACAATCGGCCCATTAGCCAGAGTTTGATTGATCAACTAAACACTTAAAGCTTTAGCTGTTCCAGGAACGATCAATAAATAAAACTGGATGCATGGTGTGTGTGACGGCTTCTCCAGGACTCAAACTGTTGTGCGGCTTAAAGAAAAATGATGTAAAACCTTTAGAAATTAACTTCAACATGTCTTTGAGTAAATTATTCCCTGCATTGATTAAATGTCACATTAAAAAGCACATTTGAAGTATTAGATGTGTTTTGGGGATGTGAAGTTTTAATTTATATCAATGTTACAATTATAATTTACCTCTAAAAATTGTTTTTTGTCAACATCTTGTTTTGTCTGGTCCTTTATTTGGGGTTCAACCTCTATCAGTTCTTCATTTTCAGAAAAGGACTGGGCAGGTAACATCAAGCTTTCCTCGACCTAGACAGACAGACAAACCCACACACACACACATTTAAGTAAACACACACACAGGTGTCATTAACAGCATAAAAGGCACAGTTCAGTCACAGAAGGATCCATCCTTCCCGAGGAAACATACACCAACACTGTGAAACTGGGCACTGAGGTGGATTTTAATATGGTAGTTTACAGGTTAAGCTACCTTGTGATGAGGAATCTTTTCCTCTGACTCTTCCTCCGTACTGACGTCCTGTGAGGACACGGGCCTCTGGGCCTCTTGGTGTGACTCCGTGCAATCAACATAGCAACTAGGGTACCTAGGAGAAAAAGGAAAAAACACTCCATATTATAATACGACAAAGTCAGTTTGTCTGATTCTGGGGCACTTGTAAATGCACTGGTATCTTGGAAAGCGTTTTAGGTATAAGAGGCTCTCAATTCTTGGATCAAATATATATTTTTATCTAACTGCAGTGAGTCGTACACATAGGAAGCTGCAAGCAAATGTCCCTCTGTGACACTCAGAGAAAATCCCAGCGGCCTGTACTCCACTGTAAACAATTTATCTCATCTGCACATGGAGTCAGGGAATGTTGACACCTGAAAAAAAGCTTCATGTTGCTCCACCTGACTGTAGATCCCTAAAATATATAGACAATAAATCTCACATAAATGCTATGAACGCATTTATATTAGGGGTCAACCCATATGGGAATTTAAGCCTGATACAAATATCAAATCAAAAGCAAAAAAAAAAATGAACTACTACCAAAATGTGCAACCAATAAAGTGAATTTTTGTGCTGGACTGAAAATAGACCCCTTCTATGTTTATTGCGCGCCAGTTTGTACCGATCTGTCTATGCAAAGGTATTCAGAAGGCTAATTTTGTTAACAATTACTTAGTTTTTTTTTAATAATATTAAACATTGTAACACATAACCATTTAAATGAATCAACTAAAATAGTCAAATACAGTAAACATCAACGCTCTCACTTTGTTAAACCATTTTAAATCACCATAGGCATTGTTGTCTGCATTTTATGTGTTGCAAAATATATTTTTTTTACATATTGCAAGACATTTATGCTGATGGGATATATGTGTGACAGGCCCATGATAGGCCGATAACATGATAAATCAGTTGACTGATATATCGGTTTGGCTGATTTATATTAAATAGTATGTACTGTTTTTTTTTGTTGTCTGAAACCTACCGCTTTTGTCACCTAACAAGTAAAAATAGACAACTGAAAGAGAAAATAAAGAATAAACAACATGTTCTTTTGGTTCCCCTTTTTTAGAGTTAACGTTTTGTGTACAGAGAAAACTTCTGAGATTGCATTTAAAAGTTCAAGCCTATGTTTTGTGTAAACACCACAGTTCTGTTGAGTGAAACCGGGCCAGTGAAATGGTAGGGGTCCCAGTGAATGTCCTAACTCCTGCCAGGAAAACAAGGATAGCTGGCAGCAACAAGGCTTTAAATAATTGCAGTAATAATGGCTTCTTCCTCTGGGGGAAAGGTCTTCCTGGTCCAGTCTCAAAGGCCACACTCCAGGAGTAACT
Organism: Acanthurus tractus; assembly: GCA_029783725.1. Classification (NCBI taxonomy): domain Eukaryota; kingdom Metazoa; phylum Chordata; class Actinopteri; order Acanthuriformes; family Acanthuridae; genus Acanthurus; species Acanthurus tractus. The sequence continues at coordinate 6,439,168 of JAQNCA010000004.1, forward strand.
GCACCTTGTCAACAGTCCAAGCCATTCTCTCAATATTATTCTGGATTCTAGGTTAAATGCTTTACTTGATCACTTAATTTGCTGGTTCAACCGCTTTGTTAATCTGACTTGAGAGGCTTGACTAGTCGCGAACACTGTTGTGAACAACAGAGCTTTTGTTTTCTAATTGAAAGCCAGCAGCCATAATCTAATTCCCAAAGGAGCAAGAGAGGTGTTTAACATGACTTGTTAAATAATTAACTACCCGGTTAATGACACAGAGTCAAAGCAGACCATGATCAAGAGTAACCAGAACAATAAAATTCAAGATTAGGATGTGGTGTTTCACAGAAAGCACAAGCTCTGCCTTGACTAAGAAGTGAGAGAGGAGATTGGAAATGGACTGAGTTGTTCCCTTTGCAACATATGAAAAAGATGCACATGTTTCCCACAAGTGCAAAGATCACGTGCACGTGTCCAGCCTAATCAAGTCTATCAGTGACACACACCTCTGACTGACAAGCGACCTGCGAGTTTGTCACATGAATGAAACAAGGTATGACGTGTCATTTATTACTCAGTTAAGAACCTGTAATACACCCATATGAGATTAGGACATAGTGATACATGTATCATATAACCTCACCCATGAGCTGATATGATAAAATGTCCAAAAATGATTGGAAATAAAGATAGAGCAAATAATTGATATTGTCACACACAGAATAATGATGTCACCTCTTAAAACACATTTATATTAAAGAAGCGGCATGTTGCATAATTACCGGTGCTATATTGTGGGCAAATTATTGACATACCATTGTATCATGATGAATCAGCTTTTAATTCTAGGCTTACATTCAAATCCTTACAGATGTGGCACATAACAATCCAATATTGCCTAAAAATTACCCTACAAGGGTCTAATATTACTAAGTATACTTAAGGGATAGTCAGGATGGGACCCTGGTATGACGGTTTTTCAGAAAGGGTCTGATGGTGGCCAAATCTATAAGGTTTAACAGAAAACATTAACAAACCCTTTTGAAAACATTAATGATCATTCAGTTTCTCCATGGAGTGTCCTGATGTGACCTGGATCAAATAAACCTGGATGTAATACAACTGTTCATTACGTTATTATTTACACCTGTGTTTCTCCTGCCATGGCATGACTGAGTGCTGTAAAAATGTCAGTCAACAATTTAAAAAATTTAAATCATTTCACAGCCTTACAGAGCACGACATATTTACATTTAGCTAAAATGTACTGTACCAAGAGTGCAGATGATAGACTGTAAAAGTTCATAAACAATATGGCTCAGTTTTGCTTTAAACTGAAGGCTAAAGCCACGTTGATAAAAGTAGGTCAGGTCAACATGACCACCACGGATCTTAATAGAGTATTTCGTCATATCCTGTTTTTACTTCCCTCTGTAAATGTGCAGAATTCAGTGAGTGATGTGTGATTTAGTCCCAATCCATCTAACATCATGGCAAGAGCCTGAGCTCATGGTCATCCTACATAATCTCTGTCTCTTATACAGTCTGAACAACCTCCTGCTTTCAAGAGGACCGACATGAATGACGTGAATGGCCTTTAATCCCGTCGAGCTGATGAGCCGAGTCTGTGTAAGGTCGACTAACGTTATCATTATAAGAGTAAGGGGTCATTGGGTATGTTGTTAAACATAGGATGCGGCTATTGAGGTCATAAGTCTCTCATAAGAGACCGATATGTGACACATGGGTGATAAAATTCTGTCAAATCATGAAGTAACTTACAACAGTGTCATCCAAAAGGTAGAAAGGTGACGTTATATGTGTTAAATATCCACATCTCATCCATCACAACTTGTTTATTAGCCTAGCTAAACCCGGCTAAGCAGCTCGTACGTTGGTTTAGCGACTCAAGCTAACTTGTAAGGTAACTAACAACAAGTCAGAAGTCAGCCAGGTGCCACATCACAGCATAATGTCAACGCTAGCTAGCAAGATGATGCAACCTTAGTTAGCACGTTACCCGGTTAACTGAGCCGTGGATAACGTCTGTTAGACCGTAATTTTGTTATTTATCACAGCCAATGTCTTGTTATTAATTCTCAGTTCGAAGGAGCAAATTTAACGAACTTACCGACAGAGTACAGCTACACATAGCCACAGTGACACAACTCGCCATAACAGTGGTGTCATCTTCATCCTTCTCCTGCCGGGACAGACATCGTCGCCGCACTAAGAAATACCGCTTTGTCCTTTTAGCCGATAGTTTCTTGAGCTATGTTGAACATATTATCGCCCACAGTTTCCTCGCTGGTTTAGCTAAGGGTTCGCGGTTTCACGGGTGAAGTGTGATGCCAGTTCGCTATCACCCACACACACACACACACACACACACACAACCTGCTAACAACTGTCAGTGTTCAGCTGTCCAATGGGAGGACAGAGGCGCTGTTGCGCAGTTCAAACTGAGCGTGTGCTGGGAGCGCTCGTTTTCTACACACTGGTCGCCCGGGTGGGTGGAGCTTCTCGCACAATCGTTTAAAACTGGGTAGGAGAGAATGATCATGCTTTCAAAAGTTATGATAATTAAGGAAATTACGACTCATGATGACAAAAATAGTTCGGTTGTAAGGTAAATGCGACTGATACTCGAGCCACTAAGAGGCGGTGTTTGGTGGCGGATAAAAATATGCGACCTTACAA
>JAQNCA010000004.1:6441949-6454832 GCA_029783725.1 Acanthurus tractus
CATTCAACGATTTATAATGAAACAGTTTTTGAACAATAAAAACTTTGTTCTGTGCAAATTAAAAAGCATGTTGCATACAGCGCCATTGGCACACAATACACTCATTTGTGGCAGTGCAGGTTGTTGCAATAAAAAAACAGGTGTGTGTGCGTGTGTTTGTGTGTGTGTGTGTGTGTGTGTGTGTGTGTGTGTGATTGTGGAGTGGGGGGTCGTTTTGCACTTCTCAGAGTCCTGCAGGACGTCAAGCTTCAAGCCTCCAACCTTGCATAACGGACAGTAAACGCATTCTTACGGTATTGTCACTAGAGGGCGCTCTCTGCTCAAATCATTTGATAAACGCCCAAAAAAAGGATTCAAAATGATCTTAGAATAACGGATTACACAAGAGGCAGTGGCCACAGTGTTGCAAAATTGCTTCGTAGTTTTTTAGCTCAATAATTACTGGTCCGCCCAAAATAAAAAAAGGCAAATGTTTTTTTCTTTTTATAAACAATGCAATTTTATCCATAAACAATAACAGCAGTACTGTGGTTCATTACAATTTTTCAATATGACATACTAAGAGCATAAAAATCCAAACATTCACTTTTGCAAGAAATCAGTTTAAAATGTGCAGTGCCTTTTCATATTTTATTTCTTCTGTCCCAAAAAAATGAAAAATAAAAAGCCAGTCAGGTGACATGTATAATATTTTCATTCTTATACTGTGACTTCACTTATTTATTTTCAACATGAAGGGTAGTTTTAGAGCTCACAGACTACCTTAATAGTGCATCCATTTCCATAAGGCAATGCTAACCTTTTTTTTCCATAGAAAGTATCCTGGATTCATTTACATGAATCAGCACCAGTGTGTACCATTGTTCTGCAAATACAGATATTGTGATGAGGATGCATAAAAGTGCCTGTGGGCAACAGCCATTTTATTTTATTACTTTCACTTTTCTTAAGTTGCAGATTTAAATATTGCTTCATATTTTAGTGAAATACACAGTAACTACAGTAACACTTTGTGTAGCTTACATTGCTAAAAAAAACCTTGAAGTTGTCGATGAAGATTATCTCTACTAGAGTTATCTGCTGAATAATTTTCAGGCTGGCAAAAACTTCAGTGGTTTAATTTAAAGGGAATAAAGAAAGCAAATATATAAAAAAGAAGTGAACATCTTTGAAGATCAAATTAATTTCTTGTTATTTTTTGGTCATGTGGTCATCATGTTGGAACTGGACCTCTGCTCCTCAGCTTTGTGTATTAGCAACATTCAGTTGCTGTACCCTGAAAACACTGGCTGGTGGGGATGAAAATGAGGCATTAGCGCCATCTTCTGGCTGAAAGAGGAACCTCGAAAATAAAACATAATGCATCCTGACTTCTTCATAATCTTGGATTTCTATGACAAATTTCTGATCTTAAAAAAGTAATAATCTGTCGAAAATTGCAATAAAAGGCACTTAAGCATCCGAAGAATTACATGGCTAAGCTATGATATTTATACTGTAAGTAATTGCAGTACTTGCTGAAATATTATTGTAGTTATTTGTCTTTAAGACACTCAACCAAACAAGAATACATGAAATTTCAATGCATATCAATAAGAAAGAAAGAAAGCCATTGCATAATATTTATGACCATACACATAATATTGCTGCATTTCAGTGGCAAGTCCGGATAGATGTACATGGTGCAAACAATAAAGACTCTGCTGGCGAGGTGATACATTATGAGGAAGAAGTTTATTGAGGAGCGATACAGAGACACAGAAAATAACAACTGATGCAATTCCCCAGCTTAACATTAAGCCCTCTGCTAAACAATGCCATGTCACTACAACTGGAACCATTTTGCTCTTGGTCTTCAGCAGATGTTTTTTTTTTTTTTTCCAACTTTCCAATTCTCTGTTTACATTTAGCTTTGGCAATACAGAATTGTAATTCATGCCGGTAAGGCAGTCTAAATTGGAGAGAAGAGAGCATTTAGTGAATAGAGACACAGAGAACGATTAAAGCGCTAAGATCATTGATGAGGTCTTTATAGTCCACAGGTACAGTATCTCCTTATCATTACCTATATACATCAGAACACAGTTTAGGCCCACATACACAATAACAAACTGACAGAGAAGCACTTGAACATTGACAACAGCACCTTAAGCCCTGTTGCAGACGCTGACTGAGTGACCGGCTTCGATGGCGAGGAGTGAGGAGAGGAAATAAGAGAGGCGAGAGGAGTCGAGGAAAGAGAAAGAGTGTGATGCTGTGATGTGCATGGAGTTGCATGTTTCAAACCTGAGAAAAAGGCTAAATGGAAACATTTAAATACACGCTCTCTGTTTATTCAAGAAGGAACTTGTGTTTTACCAAGTTGTATATATATATATTTATGTTTTTTTTAAGTTCCAGCTCACAAGTCAGCATCTGCGTCAGAGCTTGAGGCTGCAAGGGTCACAACTTGACCATTAATACAGCACAGGTGGACACCTATGACGGGGTTAAATGCATTATTGAGGCTGTTTCCATATAGAGAATATTGAAGGTGCTCCTCAGCCTTGCTTTGTGTGTATGGCTGCTACTACAACACAGGAACAAGTCACAAAAAGTCCAACATTAAATTTGACCCCTGAGGGTTTTTATGATTCATCAACAGCTTTGACCATGAAAACAAATACAACCAAAAAACGCCAACAAACGTGCAGACAGACAGCACATGCACACTTGTCCTCACACACTCTCACACACTCTCACACACACATTCACCAGAGTACTCGCACACAAACACGCTCGTACACACACACACACACACACACACATACTAAAATACAACTTCCGTTCCTAAGAGAACATTAAGCTGATAATTAACACTTAATGGGGCATTATACAATAAATTAATACAATACTAAATCAAACTCAGCCTACATATAGGCAAATAAGTCCCTCCTCCCATATGCATACACACAAAACACACGCACACACACTCTACACACACACACTCCCATGCAATAAAAGCAGCTTATGTGCCATGCTGCATTTTGGAATGAGTAGAGCAGTGCGACTGCTGAGCATATTTTCATGTCGAAGCAGCAAGTGGAGGTGATGACTCGGTGAGGGGGCTGAGGTTCCAGGGACCGATACCGGGTAGTGGATCTGCTAAAGCAAACCTGGACCACAGGCGAGCAACAAGCGCACGTAACACATACACCACAAGACAAGTACCATACTGTACATAGATATATGGACATCGTCACCTGGCAGGAAACTGGGGGGGTCAAAGGGTCAAAGACTTCAGTGTCTGCACTAAGGAAAGACCAGAACAGCAGAGCCATGGCTAAGAGAGGAGGGATGAAGTGGATGAGGAAGGGAGATTATGATAAGGGATGTATGAGGAACCCCTTCAGATGTTTATGGTGGGGCTTGTCTTGTGGGAGATGGCGGGGGCCGCCGGCTTGAGTAGGGAGTGAATAACGATGCGCAAGAAGCGTCAGAGAACAGGAAAAGATAAGACATAAGAATGAGGAGAAAAATGAAAAGAGAAGAGTGAGTAGGACGACAGAAGACAAGAAAAGAAATGAGATTAGTCTTCCATCTTCACACAAGTTAAACAGATGTTACTAAAAGTCTGTAGTGCAATTTACACAAAGGAAGTCTTGATCGTACTGAATGGTGCTAATTTTTCACACAGTCAAGAAATAATGAAAAGATCAACACTATTTACTTGTCTGTATGCTAGTTATTAAGCTAACCTAGCAGCTACTTAGCTAGAGGACAGAAAAAGCTATGCAAACAGCTAGCCTAGCTCTGTACATCGGTCTGCTACTTAAGCTAACCCCTTGAAAAATGTTGTTTTCAGTTTTTCTGTGAACTAAGCAAACCAAATATAAAGAGTTAATTACTACACTTTCACTGTGCGTTTATTATATTTAGTCAGAGCCGCACATGTTTCACCCTGTTCCCAGTGTTTGTGCTAAGCTAACTGTGGATCAGTCTTTTCACATAACTATGGAAAAATACATGTTTTTCCCCTAATATGTAGAACCGTCAACATTTGGCACTAAAAAAAGGCCAACAGTCTCCTTCTGAGCGTACTATTGGATCTTCAGGCACATTGTTAGCACTGACCTCTGACCCTAAAGACAGTAACTGCTGCAGTTGTAGCTGGATATTGTCATTACACAACTTATTAGTGTTGAAATTACATATCATCAGATTCTCTGGAGACACTTGATCTGGAGGCCAATATGGAGCAGCTGTTAGGAGCAGCTGAACAGCTCAGCTATGATTCTGATTGGCTGAACGTGATTTTATGTAACATTAGCAAAAAATGTTCTGTCTTTTAGATTTTTTTGCATCGATTATGTGAAGGGTGCATTTACCTGGGGATGCTAGGAGGAGCCCTGTTCGGGCGGCTGGGAGCCTGAGGGCTGTCAGCACTGTTATTGAAAGGCCCCAGGGGTCCTGGGCGATTTGGTGGTGGCGGAGCCCCTCGGGGAGCCGGGCGCTGGCCCGAAGACATCCTCCTGGGAGCGGTGGGGCTGGGTGGAGGAGACCTTTGGAAAAGAAGGACATAATATTGAAAAAAAGAAGGAGTGCAGCAGTTTTGGTTTAAAATATTTACAGCCTGCATGTGATCATCAGTTTAATCCGGTAACTTTACCTGCGACCACCCATCCAGGAGGTGTCGACAGGCGGAGGTACAGGGACAGTAATGGTGGAGGTGGAGATGTCACCGATGATGGCCAAGGCCTCCTTCAGGGCCTGGTGGGTCCTCAGCACCTCATCCCTCCTCTGGGCCTGCTCCTGGGACTCGTCCATCAGGGCATTCTGGTCACCTGCAGAGTAAAGCTGGGCCAACAGCTCCGCATTGATGAAATCCTTCACCTGGTGGCAAGAAGAGGTAGTGCAAGATGATGAAGCATGAATGCAAAAGAATAGTATTTTCTCCCCTCATGTTACTGTATTATCATTATAGTAGGAATATCTCCACTATAGTACAGTAACAACAAATGCAAGCTGCCTTCACGGCCCATAGAAGTGAATGTTTGTGTGTAGTTTTCATACATTATTAATCATTAGATGCATGATGGTCTTGGGCATGAGATCACGGATGCACTTGTTGACAATAGCCATGTAGGAATCGACCAGGTTGCGGATGGTCTCCACTTTACGCTCCAGCTGAGGGTCCATGGAGAAGTTGTCTGAAGTGGTGGTGGTCTCACTCTCAACCTACACGAGGAGGAAACACGGGACTACATTTACAAACTGTGTTTCTTTCTGATATCACCTCCACAAAATATGCAGAAACGTCCAACGTTTCAACAGCCAAGGTGAGTAAAAATGAAACCAAAGCTAAGAAAATATCAGCCAGGAGGTAAATGCCCAACTTAATGGGGAGCGAATGAGCTCGCTGACCGTAGTGGTCTTCTCGGGATAGACCCCAGCACGTAGGAGAGATGATTTCCAGCTGTCCACGTCATCCTGAGAATCACAGGCCAACTCCAGGGTGCGATTATCTTTGTACACATTCCTAAACACCACGACACAGGACGACATGCATTCAGGGAAGTTTAAAAAAAACAGCTCATATATTACACACAGGCACGGTCAAAAAGGAACAAAACACTGCAGTTAAAGAGTGAAGTTTTTGAAATCAACATTCAAATTTAGTCCAAAACAAAAACTGCTTAAATTTTTAACAAGAAGTGGAAAAATGACCCCCACCGTTACACAGAGAGTTCAACAACAGATCTAAACTCTGGCATCTGGAAGTATTGTCAGTATTAGGTTATGTGCCTCCTTCCATGTGGAATATTTTGTTGTTTAACCCTTTTGTAGGTTTCGAGCCAAGAAGTTCTTCAAACGGATGAAGAAACCGAATTACTATAAAACTTTTTACGGGACGTTCTTTAACGATGACTAAAAGATCAGGCCTGGTACAAAACATTTTACACCGACTCCTCGTGTTATGGGTCATCAACCTACTATTACAACATCTTCACATAAATCTGTTTTTCTAATAATCCACCACAATAGTTCTCTGTCAAGATGTGTGGCAACTTCAAATGTTTTTGTCACTTTCGAAATGCATTTGACACTAATAGCTTGATTTTTTTTAGCACAAACATAAATGACAAACTTCATAAACTGAGTTGTGAATCCAGGTTTGGATCTTTAGGAATAGTTCCAGTTTTTTCCTAACCAGTCATTCATGCATGCATGCATACTGTACCAAACACATAATCCAAAACATATTTGAGCCACTGCATCAGCACACAGGCCGTGAACTCAGTAACTCCATCTACAGAATGTGATTGCAGTAAAAAGTTTATTTGCATCTGCAGAAAGTGGACTTTTAAGACCTCACGGCTGACCTGGACTCTGTATTGAAAATACAGAATATGTGCTTGCTGGACATGAAACTCTTCTCCACATCCCGAACCTTCAGGTTGTCCAGAGGGAGCATGTACTTCTTCTCCTTCTCCTGCGAATGAGGAAAACAGAAGTTATGGATTATGGGATCTCTTTTATGACGAATGCAATTTGCTTCGTTTGTTTGTTATTCCCCCTGAATCGTTGTGCAACTGGCGAAAATACGATTATGTCCATAAAGGTGAAATCAGGTTTTTTTTTTTTTAGGAGACGGAGAGTTTGTGGGGTGGGAGGGGGGTTGCAGTGCGAGAGAAAGGGGGTGACAGGGAGGGAGGAGGAATGGGGGAGAACTGAGAGTGGAGAGTGGGAGGTAAGGGGGGGGGGAGGTGGGTGGAGAAGTGGGAAGCAGAATCAGAGAAAGAAAAAAAGGCAGAAAGAAGGAGAGCACATGTGGAAGTCATTACAGTGTGGGTCAAGACACAGTCGTTCTTCACGGTGCGTTTTGCTGCGGATAGCTGCTAGCTAAAGGCCGAGCAAACCCTGCGACTGCAGCAAGGACGGGTGACAGAAACGCAGATATGAGTAAACATTTGTGAGTGATCTGCTCAGTCTGCTGAGGTGGAAGCTCAAACCGTGATAAACTCAAAAAAACGAGGCCTACGACGGACGATCAGGCCGCCGCGGCTCTGCTCTGTGTTTTTACACTCCATCCTAGCCTCCATCTTTCTTAACTCTCTCTGTCTTTTTCCTTTTATCCCTCCCCCTCTATATTTTTTTAAATATTTTTTCTTTCCATTCCAAAGGGGCCCACTTCCTGCCTGATTTTTTTTTTTTTTGAAGAAGGAGGGAGAGAGAGAGAGAGAGAGAGAGAGAGGGAGAGAGATTAAATGACAGCCTGGCGTTAAAACTCAACATCTGGTAGTGCTTAGCAGCACACAGAGAAGCAGGGAAGGAGGGAGAAGTTAAAGAGACGGCGGGCGAAGAAGAAGGAGGAGGAGGAGGAGGAGGAGGAGGAAGAGGAGGAGGAGGAGAGACCGAAGAAGAAGAAGAAGAAGAAGAAGCAGCACAAGAGTGGATTTGCAAAAGATTTGCAGAAGAAAGCCCCACATCTGGTCTGAAGGTCTGGAAAGTGGCGGTAGATGGTCGCAGGTAAGAATAATAATAAAAAAAAGGGATGAGGAGAAAGAGAAGACAAGAAAACTCTGCAGACTCTTCTGGGTTGTATTCCCCAAGGGGTCACTGCAGCCCATATATGGTCACACGGGTCCCCTCCCTCTTCCTCTCTCTTCCTCTCCCTTTCTCACTCACTCACTACCCCCTCCATCCCTCTCTCTCTTTCCCTCTTTTTTGTAATATCCCCTCCCTGAACGTGCAGCCAGTCTGTCCCAGTCGTCTGAGCGAATATGCCACGTCAAGGCTGGATACTCTTCATGGCCGGCGTGACCAAAACGGACCGCGAGGGGACCCAGAGCTCAAACGCCGACCAAAACAAATAAACACGGTCGAGATTCGCCGCAACAGAGTGCCGCAAACATGGATGAGGCGAATTGCAGTTTTTTGAGGGGGTTTTCAATAGACGGGATCCTTGCTGCCAAAATGGAGAGAGGGGCGAAGGGAGGGCACAGACGACAGAGCCGCCAGCATCTGGAATGGCAGAAAAACAGCACGCAAGGCCTAAGTGTTAACTCCGGCTCCGTCCACCCAGTGTTCAGACTACCTGTTCATTGTCATACTGGTGTACAGTAGTCTGCACATTGGTTAGACTGGGCAAGGACTCTCATCTGTCAGTATGTCTCTCTGTGTCGCTTTCTCTATCTCTCTTTTGGCATTTCAGGTCTTGAAGATGTGTGTGTATTTTTTATTTTTTTTTAATCTGTTCCTTCCCCCTTTGCTATTTTTAATCTGTATGTGATCTAAATTTATCTGTATTTTTGTCCTAAGTGCAATTCTAACACTCACCACTTCCTTTTTTTTCACCTCTTTTTGGAATAAACGTACATCACCAGTTTTCAACACTAACTGCAGCTTTTTGACAACTTGCTGTGAAAAAAACCAAGGTGTTAAAAAAGAAAAAAGAAAGAAAAGAAATCAAATTTTTTTTTTTTAAGCCGGAATGAGAAAAGAGTTGAGGCCAAAGCTCACAAAACAGCGAGCTCACATAATTTATAGCATGAATGAGTAAGTGTGCAGGCTGCTAGCCTGGTGCTCTGATGAAGATGTGGTCCACTGGAAGGGGGAGGAGCGAGTGTGGCTGCAAAGCATCTAACACAGGCCAAAGGAACGAGGGCCAATCAATCAAGTGGAGTTTGAAAATACAGTCAGACACCTCCAGTGAAGTTATTTCAGTGGGTGGCCAAAATGGGCCTGGAAGACTTAAGGCAAAAGATACTGGTGTATACTGGATTGCTGTGGTGTCACATAACTGCAAAAGCTGGTAGGAAAATTGTTTAGCAGATGGTGCAAGCAAGCAAAAGCCTCAGAGCACACAGAGGAAATATAAATATACATGCAGGGTGTCTCTGAGTAGTCCGTAATACGACTGATAGTCTGTTTAGGTGAGCTTTTATGTTGTTATTTGAGGTGAAAGTATGCAACTTTTTCACTGTTGCATGTGGGCTGTTCTGCATTATATTGAGTCTAAGCAGTGACTCGGTGTCATTAGCTGATAGCTGGTTATCAAGCTGAAGGTCAGACACAATGAAGGGGAGGGGGGTGGTATTTAATAGAGGGGTTCCTCTCTGCTGAGACATTGGAGGCTGATGTTTGAATTAAAAACTTGTGATATTTCTGCCAAGAATGCGAGCAGTTCCAAAGAAACTTGCCAACCACACCAAGAGAGGGAGGAGGGTGCGCGAATGTGTGTGTATGTGCATCCGCCTTGTGTGTCCATACATGCGTATGTGACTATAGAAAGTTCACAGAGTGTAAAACAGAAATATACAAGGCGAAGCCGCAGAGTCTATAATTTCCTATACTACCACACTAACATATCAAATGACAATCTGTGGACCCGGCGCTGTGCGGCCCGTGAGCCGTCTGAGGGCTGAATATGCTTCCATATATTTTTGGGTGTCTGCGAGTGAACATTTGGTCAGGTTTGGGATGGTTTCAATTTCCAAAGGAAATGTGAATGCCTAAACTCCCAGTGGTAAAGAGATGAGAGGAGAAGAATAAGTGAAAAGAAGGGAAAATCAGAGACAAAGGAAAAGGTGAATGCCAAGGACGAGTGAATGATAGAACCATGGTCACGTACGTAACCCGTCATAATGACGATCCGCTCTTATACAAAGGCTAAATGCTGGCAAATTTGTAAATTGGCCTTGAATTAAGTTGGCCTACATTCAATTGGAACCACAAATAAAAATCTATTTTACAATCGAGGTGGGAGGGAACACTTATGTTTCTATCAATGAGTCTACAAATTGTGCTCTGTACTTCCCTCCTGTAGCTGGCAAGAAACTAAACAATGTCCAGTAAACAGACAACAATGCAGCGACATTAACTGGCTGAAGGAGTTGCAGTGTGTCTGCCTATCTACACTTGCTGTGCAGAATATCCTCCAACCTGTACAGCAGGCACAGACAGGCAGATAGACATCAGCCCACCGAGGAAGCCAGCAGGATGGACCGAATGCTGCATCCTGTGGATCCAGACGGGTGTGTGCAAACAACCAGCTTATCTCTGAGTGTTATCGCTAGTTTTTTTTCTGATGTATTATCAATTATAATGGTATTAAAATTAATAAAATTTGCTTTGAAAAACACTGAGAGATTTGAGCCATTTCTCCAACATCGCTGTTTACTGTATGTAGCTAGTTTCTTAATCTTGAACAGGATCAATCAGTCGTCCATCAGGCTTTAGCTAATTGTTAAGAGACTAAGAGGCAATGATATAATCAAAAGTGCACAGTATGTTTTGGGTGTGTGTGTTTTTTTAAACACACTGAAAACAGGTGCTAGCAGTGAGACGATGAGCTGACGGACACCTCACTCTGCAAAGCTGAGGGAAGCTGCACAGCTGGGTGATAAATCTTTGTGTGTTTGTTGCTGTAAATATAAAACTATGGATAAGAGCTGCTTCACGCTCACCTCATCATCCTTGAACCAGGAGAGGCTCTCGGCAGTCAGCACAAACCAGTACTCCTTGGCTCCGCCCTTCATGATGCTGATGTTGTTAATGGTCAGCCAGCCTTTGCGAATGACCTGCGGGGAGGGATGATCGAAAAGTCAGACACAACTGTAAAAAAACACAAGTGAATTACATAAAAGACTTAGAGAACAAAAGAATAACAGGAGCTCTTCATCTGTAATCATTTTGGTTTTAAAAAAAAAATCTCTAAAAACAACAAATCCATACGACAAACCATGGCTACAGCTAGCCCAAATCAATCTGTGCAAAGACATCAATGCATGAATTGCAATGAAATGTGTGTAAAGGTCAGGTTAGGTGTGTCACTGTGTCTTTGTGACTCACTCAGAGCCGAGCATGTGACTGTGTGTCAGTGCAGTCTCATGCAAGGGACTGTGTTCACAACGCCACAAGCAGAGGCCCGTGTTAGCTTGTTAAGTGACCACTGTGTTAAGTGCTTCAAGCGCACAATAAAGCCTGTGTGTGTGTGTGTGTGTGTGAACTGCATTAGGTGTACTGGCCCTTGCACAAGCCCTCCACGTACAAGCCTGCGGGCGCAGTGCCAAGTGATTATTAGGTTAGATTACTGTCAGTCTTACACCGCCTAAGACTCACTAAGGAGGTTACCCAAATCATTACAAATCCTTTCTGTCATAGAGAGAGCTGTTTTGTGCCTGGATCCATGACAGTACACTCCAAACAAAAAACAGATTTCTAAGAATTTTAGTCTCAAGCCGTCAAGCTCAGGTAAATAATGGTTTCTATTTAGTCGGCAACCCCTTGTAGTCTGCGGACCTTGGTGGGTGTTGGGGGTGTTAGAGTAAACAGTTAGATAGTAAACTCTTACAATCAGGCCTGATGCGGGAGGAGAGGAGGCCTGCAACAGGAAGGAATGTGGGGGATTCAGAAACCTAACAAAAATGGCAACTTTTTTAAAATTTTAATTTGTCTTTGAATTAAAAAAAAAGCCTCTGCCCAACGGTAGTTTACACAGCCAATTTGCCATTCTTGACCTGTCAGGGTGGAAAATGAGGAAATGACAGGTTCTTATGCATCGGTGCTGCAAAGCACCACACAATGGGCAGAAGTGTTAATGCAGGCACAAATGACATTGCAAACCGTTACCCACGATGAGCAATACTCACCAACAGACACCCAAAAGAGGGCAGCTGAGATTCTCATTAAGGGATGGGGATGAAATGCAAAGTGGCACCTTGATGACACAGGAGGGGTTCAAACAAAAGGGAAATATCTCAACAACAACACCAGTGATGATGGTGGCATAAAGCAACAGAACCCAATGTGAATCCTTTTACTGAGATAAAATCATAAAACCAAAGAAGAAGCAAACAAACTGCTTTACACGGCTGGTGCCCCACTTTAAAAGAAAAAAAAAAAACACAGCATGCATGGGCTTAAATATATAAAATATAAACATGATAATAACAAAAATCTTAGAAAACACAAGGATAAAAATTGTACATAAAATGTGTGCGATGCAAAAGATTGGAACTGAAACAGGAGAGGATCTCAGATCAGATCTCTTTCATTTCGGTAAATCTCTCTCTTTGTATTCTGCCTGCAGCGGCCGCCCCGCTGTGTCGCTGTGCAGCCCTCCCTCGACCCCGTGCTCTGCTGTTTGTGTAGGATAAACAAGACATGACAAACGCTCACCTGATTTCCTGCTGAACTCTGACTCTTATTAGTCTGACTGCTCCTCTGCTGCGCACTGCGGTGGAGAAAACAACAAAAAAATGGAGATGACAGGAAGGATGTGACGGTGGGCGGTGATGAAGGGGGGAGAAGAAGAAGAAGAAGAAGAAGAAAAAAATGACAAGGTTAAGAGGAGGTCATATAAGCATTTGTTATTCACTGGCCTGATATGTATAATCCTAAATAATTCATTGAGGTGGAGCCAAGATAATGGATTGATTTTTACTTAGCAAAGCCAATGAAGTCTTCGTGGTTAGTGTTGATGTAAGAGAGCTGGATGTCTATCAACAGCAGAACCTGGAACAACACAGAACATTGAAGAAGTGAGTGAGGTTTATTCACAAATGAAAACAGTAGTCTGACATTTCGGGATAAATTCATTAGTTTTCCTGCAGAGAGTTGGATGAGCAGACTGTTAGCATGCTAAAGTCTGTGCAGTTAATATGAGTCAGTTAGCAGCAGGTTAGCATGTTAGCATTAAGACAGGAAGAAGGTGAGAACAGCTAGCTTGACTTTACACTTTCTTAGCAGATAAAAATCAACGACAACAGGTGTAAAGTGTTTGTTAGGAAGCTTCGTAGGTGCTGGCTGTGTTTTGTTACCTTTGGACTAAAGCAGGCTAGCAGTTTCTGTCCGTCTCTAGTCTTTGTGCTAAGCTAAGCTAAGCTAAGCTAAGCTAAGC
>JAQNCA010000004.1:6511128-6532876 GCA_029783725.1 Acanthurus tractus
ACAAACGTGCGCTGCGAACTCGCTCTGAGAAATGAGGTGATAGAAGCATAAAGGCAATAAACACTTTATGTTAGTGAAAGTTGAGAGCTAAAAGTGTAATATTAAGTTTAACACCAGCTCGTAAAATATGAGCCGGTAAGAAATTACAATTGCAATTTCTAAAGTACATATTTTAGGAAACCAGCACAGAAAAAAAAGGCTCTTTTTCACTCTTTTATTAAGGAAAATGTATTTTCAAATCTGCACTGGACTGCATACTATTCTGCCAATGGGCAGCCCAATAAAAATGGGTACGTGACCCATTTTTAGTACCAACCAACAAAGTTCTAGACTAATAAGGAAGAGTGGAAACTGCAGCCGTCTGAAGCTGGCTGAGCCTCGCCAGGCCCCTCCGAATGATTATTCAATTCAAACAAGTGTCTCTGAAGCCTTGAATCAACAGACTTCATTATGAAGATGTTTAACTGTCCCAGTTTGGGCAAAAATTAGTCATGATGCTTATTTTCAAAGCAAATAGCTCCACATCCTGTCCGCTGATTTGTTGGTTGACACTGACTGGGCTTTTGAGGGGCCGGTGAGTCACTCTCGCGAACATTCTCTCAACAGCAGATGTCTTTCAGCAAACAGCGGCAGCAGAGCCAGCTTCCATCCATCCAGAAATCTTCCGAGCTTTTCTGCTACCTTTTGGTCTTGTGATTCATAGACAGCGAAGCTTCACGCCGGGGACAAAGAGGGCTTTCACTGACCTGCGGCGGTTCTCAGAGGACCACACTGCAGCAGCAGCAGCAGCAGCAGCAGCAGCGCGGCAGCGGCCATTCCCAGGTATTCGAGGTGGTGAAGGCCCAAGTGTGGTCCACTCGCCGGAGCCAAGGATGTCACCTTCTCTGTTCCAACGCCGCTCTGCCCAGGGGTTTGGTTTGGTTTCTGTGGGATAATCATGCATTTCCATATACCCATGAGGTGGTGTGAAATGTGAGGCTGCAGTGTGTGGTGGGGGCAGAGTTATTGGAAGAAGCGGTTACAGCTCCTGTGGCGACGGAGCATCCCACACCGGCAGACTGTGGGCTGGTCAGGCTCAAAAGTTTGAAGCAGCAGACTTATAACAGCACGGCGGACCTGTCGTAAAACAGCGTCCGGATTTAAACAAGTGTGCTCAGATTGCTGGCTGTTTAATGAAACTCTTGGAGGAGAGCGTCTGAGCCTGCACTTGACTTTCAGCCGTGTAAAAAGCCTTGTGTGAGTTGATGGGACACAGTTATCTCTTCTCATATACATACAATTATATGGATTGACGCTGAAATGAATAGTTGGACTTTATGGGGAAGGTGCTTATTAGCTTTCTTGCAAAGAGGGAGATGAGAAACTCTGATGTCTGTACTTTAGGCGTGAAGTTAAAGAGCCAAAAGGTGGTTAGCTGACGTTAGCATGGAGACTGAAAACAGGAAGACGACTTTCCACAACTAAATGTTGCCTCTAAAGTTTAACGCAGAACTGACAGCTAATGAGTCGTCGTCGTCTGGAGGATTTTATCTGTATTTCTCTGGAACATTCTGATATGTGTTTGCTGTGTTTGTGTTATTTCTACAACACAACTTTAAGATATCATTACTTTGTTACCTGGGAAAAACTGGAAAGATGAACACATGAGAGAAATGAGGTCGTAAAAGGGACTTTTCATCCCAAACTAAAGTGTTTCCCTAAAGCTAAAGAAATATCCTGAGATGAAAGGAAGTTTGATGACGGGACAAAAAGAAGAGACGGTGAAAAAGGGGTCACGTAGTCATCCGAGCCAGACGTGACGACCCGACCTCACCCAGTCATCAACAGAAATGTGTTACCACTTGAAATGAGATTCCTCTGTTATGTATTCATCTGCCTGCTCATGACTTTTTCATGCTGGCACAGAAACACAGGGAGCCAGGCATTGTCTCGCCAACTGTTATTACCTGTTAAACGCAATTATACTCGCTAATTTCGACTGGAAAATGTTCTCGGGCACCTTCTTTCAAAAAAAGGGTTTAGAGTACCTGTTTCAATCAAACAACATTTAGTCTGTATGACGTAAACACACAAGCAAATTCTCATGAAATCTTAAGAAATCGGAGACTTTTTACAAATTGGTGAACAGTAAAAACCAGCATGGCACATGAAAAGGAGGGGAACGTACCCTCGTGTGACCTTAAAGCTTGTCGATTTGTTGACTGGTAGTTGTGTAATCTCAGTCTGCCAAGTGCTGTGACTCATTATGGAAAGCTTTTATTGTTGTGTAACTTCAACATAGTAATGCCATTTTTTTATCAGACGCCTTTTTATTTTTTAACATGTTCAAAAAAAACATGCTCCTGTACGTCCGGCCGGGGTTTGACGACCGATGTCCCGGATTTGTGTTTTGTTGCTACATAAAAGTTTTTTAAAGAGATGGGCGTGAGGGACATTGTGGTCAGGTAGAAAAAACAACATCATACGAGGGTCTATTTCAGGCTGTGAGACCATGCGGCTGTTGCATACATACAGTGCTGTTGTTCAAAGCAGACCCACCACTTCAATCCCCCCCCCTCCACCTCTCTCCTCTGGGATGGTTTCCCTCTAAAGATGCCGCTTTCCTTCCATACCGGTGATTACAGAGCGCAGGCACCCGTGACTTTGTCAATGAAAGATATTGTTACGAAAAACATACGCTTCAAGCACTTTTGTGTGGAAAGAATGTAAATTTCTCTCTCCTCTTTTTTTTTGAAAAAGGAAGATGGAGGGGAGAAATTTCTTGGAAATTTGGACCGGTTCCATCCCAGTTCATCCCCTCTCCTCCCTCTCCCTCCTCTCTCTCTCCTCTCTTTTTCTTTCTCCATCCTGTCTGGTTTTCAGCAATGTGTTTCTCGTTGTCTGTCCCGTTGCCTATAAATCTCAACACGCTCGCTCGCTCGGCATAGTTTTCGTGCTTGAAAACCACTCCAAACACAACGTAATTTCATCCCCTTTCCCCCCTAACAATGCTTTTTTTTCCCCCAGAGTCATACTGAAGATTAATCAGCCCAAATGAGAAAAACATATAACATCAATTTTCTATACGTGCAAGCACACTTTGAGAATGTTTGTCATATATACAGTGAAGGATATAAGTTCTGTTTTCTGTAGGATTATTTACTGTTCCCTCAGGACACCTGGCCCTTTCCACTGTTATGATAAGTTAATTGTACACATAAATTATCCTTTCTGGTCATCTGCATTCGGACAAAGTACTTTAACATACAGTATAATGCTCATGTAAGTATAAGGAGAAATAATACAATAACAATAATGCATAAAAACACATATTAAAACCACTTTCCTCTCTCTAATTCTTCAAGGTGTTGGTTTTTCCAGATCTGGAAGCAGTTAGGTATCTATACGGGTCTTCGAGAAATATATTTTCCAGCTCCCACCGACTAAAGCATAAGTTAGATACCATGTATGAATGTTTCCCCCCCACACGTTTATCTTGGCGAGGTAGGAAGAGCTGAATTTACATCCTGTGACATTAAAGCTTATGAATAAAATCAATACCGATGAAGTTACGATGTGGCGTCTCCTCTCCAAGGTGACCTAAGTAATGAAGAAAACACTGCGGTCTCTTAATCAAATATACATCTTGCATCATTTAGTTGCAACAGTTTGGCAGCGGAGACGTAGGAGCTGTAAGACTGATTATAAATCTCTCTTTGTGTACATCTAGTATGATATGAGGAGCACAATGTTCTCGCAGAGTTCGTGTCTGTTACAGGAGGCAGTACAACTCACGACTAATGTTCGTTCATTTCCATGGGTTCAGGTCTTATCTTGGATCAACCGGTTACTGATAGCACGTAGTTGCGCCTGGCTTACAGTATCTCCTCAGTCTATGGGCCTGATCAGCATACGGACGGACTTCATGGAGTAGAAGCCTCCACCGTAGTCAGCCCAGAAGATCCCGTCTTGGAATTTGCTGCGGTAGACGCCTCCCGAGTACCAGACGCCGTTCAGATTCGCTTGACCACAAGCGTTGTACCACCAGCCTCCTTTATGAAAATGGGCACAGTTGCCTGGGGAAACAGGAAGGGTGATGATCAGCTCTCTGAAGGAAGCGTGTTCGTCACAGCGCGGCTTAATGAAACACATTCGATGTTGTCTCGTAAAAGCTCACAAACTGGATGCAGAACATTTTCAAGAAAGTCACGGTTTTCCACTTTGCATTTCCCATTGTCTCCTTCATGGTTGATTTACTGAGCGGGGGCAAAAGGACTCAGGGGGCCACTAAGTCAGAGCCTCCGTGTGAAGGGACTATTTTACATTTTTGTCAACTCTGTCAGCTCAAGATCGATCAAAGGTTCCGTTCTGACCAAATAACACATCTAATGAAAACGGAAAAAATCTCAGGGTGTCATGAGGCGCAATGTTTAAGCAAACTACAGGAGAAAGACGACCCAAATTCGTGCTGTGGAATCAGAGTGAGCTGAGCTGAGCGACGAAGACGTACAAAGACTTTATCTGTGTTTAAAAATAGGCAGATCCTTTCAAAACGCAGCGCAAACCCTGCAGAAGTGGCTGCAACTGCTAAAAATGGCCCAGTGGGTTTCTATTGTCTATGATCCTCTTACGAAGAGCTTCGAATGTTGCTCTTTCTTTGCTAGGTTTTTAGTCTTTGAAGCGTCCACACCACCCACTGTCTCATAATCCACCTGTGACCATGCTAGTGAGTGACGGTCGCAGGCTAGCTAGTCGCTCGCTCATTAGCATTGTGTCAAAAACAGACAACGCACCACCAAATATGAGACAAAGTCCCTTCATTTTGGTGACAGGGAGATATTCAATATTTTATTCCATATTTATATGACTGTAATATGTGTCAGTGAGAGTCACTTGCTAGCTTACGAGAGCTCACATGCTCACTGCCATAAACAGATATATGGGTGAGGTGATGTCCCACGAATTTTTCTTAAACTGTGTCACTAACATCACCCATATTTTCATGGGATGTGAGTGAATTCCTTCCTAAGCGTTGTTGGTTTTGAAGAAATGCAAGACAACTCTGTGATTCACCAATGTGAGGAAACTAAAAAGTGTTTTTATTAGTCAACAAATGTCTGATTTAATCAATTATGTAAAATTTTGTTTAACTTAAGTACATAAAAAGATCAGCACTGAGGCAAGGTATGGCTGCGCCCATTATCTTACAGCTATTGGGGGCTATTCTTGGTTGTTTGTGCTTTTTTTAAGCCGATCACTATAGTTTTCAGAAACGCTAACCCCGAGATACGCCATTGGGGGTGCCGTACAGATAGTGGAAGGAGCATGCTGTTGAAAATAATCGCCCAATGGCAGACTTAGACCCGCAGTCTGCATCCAGTGAGTCAGACTCGTCACAAAGGTGTTAGTTTACCTGAAAATGCGTCCTTGTCTCGGTCCAGAGTGGTGAACTGTTTGCCATTGTGACTGGTGAGCGAGTCCCCGGCGTTGCCCTGGTACGTGCCCAGCCGCAGCCGGTAGCCCTCGCTCTCCGGCTCCAGGTGGAAGCTGCTGTACTGAGCGTAGACCTTCTTGCCCATCCAGTCCTCCAGCTCCACCAACAGCTTGTAGTCTCCCTGCCTCCCCAGCTTATAGATGCCTTCCAGACCGAGCCAGTATTCCCCATCGATGTTGCCAAAGCCGCTCTGAGTCAAAATAAGATTAAAAGGAAGGTTAGAGACAGATTACAGAAAATAAAGTGCATTGTTTTTGATGTGGCGCTCTGAGGAGTTTGGAAACATGAGAATTGTTTAGGAACATAAAACCTTGACGTGGATGAGGTTACGGGGTTTGTAGCAGAACAAATGAGAGTTTTCTTTTCGGTGACGTTTTCGTTCATAGTTCTGTAGTTAAGAATAATTAAAAAATCCTCCAAAGGAAAATAAACTGTGGGAGCAGAATGCGTCACCGTTCCTTTTTTTAATTCCTGAGAGAAGACACGTTGCAGAGATCATGCAGGAAAAGAAGCATCCATCTTCAGAACGCTGGTTCATCACTCAAACCCCAGAGATCTCGTGGATCACAGCTAATGGCGAAACTAGCCTCGGCGTTTGTGTCAAATAACCGCAAGCAATCTAAGACTGGCGAGGTGCCTCCAGAACACTTCACTTGGTGGAGAAGCTTGAGGTTTGTGAATGTGCATTAGCTTGGGTGAGCCAGAAGATGATGAATGATGCAGGATTTGAGTCTGTGGTCTCGTCTCTGGATCTGTGTGTGTGTGCAGCCTGCATGTGGCGGCTTTGTGGGAGAGTGCAGAGGCAAATCAATGTTGAAGAGAAGCAATTTAGCTTCCAGTTACACACATACAAGCCTGGCCGGGGTGAATGGAACAGTGGGTCTGCGAGGCTGCCAGCAGTCATCTACTCCATCTCATTCTCACAGAGCTTTGATGAGAGGGTCCATAATGCGTGTGGTGCAGTAAGCCAACCAGCCATCCAACCAGGAAGGCACCATAGTAGAAGCGGTTTTGGAAAAATACGTCTGCAGATTGAGCTGTGGAACATACCTTTCTGCTGGGCCATCTAATGTTTCATAATGGGAATCTCAAACCAAATGACCTTGGACAAATAGCGCTGCTGACAGGGCGTTATATTTTACAGTAAGTGAAAACACAAAGGAAATGGTTGCAGAGGCCTCAGATGGTTCCCTCAGAGCAGATGGGTCATATAACGGGACCCCCGTCGTCTCCGAATTAGCCCAAATATTCTGGTATGCTCAAGAGAGGAGAAAGGAAAATAGGACGGACAGGGCAAGGGAAGTGTCACTGTCATCACCTTGTAGTTTTCCCAGTTCCTGAAGAAGTTGATGGATCCGTCTCTCCTGCTCTGAATAACAGTCCAGCCTCCGTTGTCGATGTCCTGCTCACACCAGGCTTGTACTTGCCTCTCTGCTTCGTCAGGTTTGATGAGGTACATGCCGCTGGTGCTGTGGCCGGCTTCCTGCGCCGCCAGACAGTCTCGAAACGGACCTGAAGGACAGAACAAGAAGAGAGAGAGACAGGGGATAAGAAAGACAGGGACCAGGGTCAAAGGGTATAACTGACAGATAGCTGTAAAACCTTAATCTCAATCCAAACTCAAACAAAAGAAGAAATAAATCTGCTGGACCATACAGAGCACCAAGCCAGGCTTTTCAGCTTTTAGCAGGACTACTTTATCTTGTATTTATAATGTAGCTCCTGCCTTATTAACTATGTGGTATTAAGATGATGATTCTCAAGATGTTGAAGCATCATAATTGATTCCATTACAGGGAAAAAGTACTAAAATACTCAGTAAATTTGCTGAAACTGAAGCTAGCTGTGACTTTGATTTGCCAAGCCAGGGTGCAATGCTTTGTTTTTTACCCCTGTTTACTTTTTTCTTTCATTTTTAGTTTCCTACATTTAATGCATAAAAAATGCATATGCTTAAACATATGTCAAGAAGTCTGATTCCGGTCTTAACTTGATTTTAAATAATGTGGTCACCGTGCTCGGCCTTTTGTAGGACAGTTTGAGCTTATTTAAGTTCCAGAGGAGACCGACACAAAAACAAGAGCACCATGAGTTTACATGATGGGGAACAATAAAGTCACTGTCTTGACAGAGAGTAAAATATATAGGAAAAAAAACAGTAAACAAGAACAAAATCACACAAGCAGACAGAGTAATATAAAACACATTTATCTGGGTCTGCAAAGATAAACTTGTTCACCACTTCCTCTCAGAAAAGCAAAGGGAAAATGGAGCAAATCGGGCCACTTTAATGAGAAGTAAAAGCGTGCTTTTATTTGAAGTCCAACAAAAACAAAATAGATCTTGTTAAACCACTCTATAAGGGACTAAAAGCTGCCTTTTTAAGGTGATTCCACATTGCCGTTACAAGATTTTTAATTAACGGCATTTGTAGCAGTGAGTTTGTTTAAACAGCGTGTTAACATTATAATAATAATGTAAAGGTACAGTGCATTCACCTCATGAGGTTTACCAGAATTGCCTGCACTCTGTGGTCTGCAGGAGCCTATCATACCACGCTGGGTTTTGTCTGCGTCTCACATGCAATGGAACAGTCTTGTAAAGGATCATTTCCATACACAGCTGCGCTGAAATCCTACACACTTTGTTATTCTTGGGCGAGGGTGATTTAAATGCGTCAGGAATTTCTGTTGATGAGCAAAATCGCACTGGTAGGGTCTTTTCTTTGCTTTACTTTAAGTCCCTAGCCTCGTTTGAGACGTTACAACATTTTTATTTCCATCCTGGTTTGTGTTCTTTCTGTTTAGCAGGGAGCAGAAATCCAGCTGAATTTGCAAATCTTTAACCTTTGAGAATGAGGCCACCGGCCCAGCTGCAGCTGTTTTCAAAGTCACTGATTATTATTTTGTTATGGTTGGCCTGCAAAGTCATGACTGCCATAAAATGCATCATGACTGTTTGGGGTTTTTGTGACTAAATCATTAAATAAGTTTGTTAAAATTTATGAAGGAATGGATTGAAAAATAGAGGAATGACTGGATGGGTAAATAGACGGATAGATGGATGATTGGGTAACTAAATACGTGCATAAATGGGAGGTTGGTTGGACGGATGAATGGATGATAAACACACCTACAAATGGATGAGTGGACGGATAAATAGATGAGTAGATAAATAAATGATGGATAAATGGATTAACAAAGGATGGATGGATGGATCACTTACTGACTCGTTCTCTCATTCACTCACCTTCAGAGCTGAAGTTTCTCTGTGGAGGTTTCTGAACTTCCATGGTGCCACTTGTGGGTGATGGCCCGGACCGAGAGCCCCTTTCTCGGGCAAACCCTCGTGTGTTGTCCCTCTGGATCTCATTGGTAAAACGTGGCACATTGACAGGAATGTTTTCAGGCACCACCTGCACAAGCGGTGGACCCAAGGGGGGTTGCTCATGCCTCCGGCTGTAGACCTGCATGCATTGCTCCTCCAGTGCCCCAATAAGCACTGACTGGTTGTTCACAACTGCAGACAGGGCTGCATATTTGGCCTCCAGTTCCCTGTACCTGGAGGCTAAGCGCAGTGACTCGGTGGTGGCGTTGAGGATGCGTGTCTCCAGCTGCGCTAGTTCCAGTGAATTGTCCCTCTTCCTAATGATCTCATGCAGCAATTGCATGTAGAGTTGGGTTACTCTGGAGTTCATGTTCCTGCTCTCTTTCCTTAACAGCTTCATCTCATTCACCAAGTTGCCATCCACGTCCACCACCAGCTTCAAAGTCTCCATCTCCCGACGCTGCTTTGACAGGAGATCGCGCACGGCAGCCACATCCAGGCGTGTCACTCGGTCTTTGTCCGTTGAATAACCGCGGGCAGCACAGATGGGACCTGTGATCTTTTGCTCAGGGACCAGGAAGGTGTAGGAGCACTTCTTACCTTCTCCATCGGCTTCTGGAGCTCTTCTGATTCGGGAGAGGATGGGGTTCTTGGTTAGGGCTTGGCTGTTGCTCCAGACAGACAGACCAAACAGAAAGAATAGGCTCCATGTCCCCGGTCCCATGGTTCCACCACTCTTTATCACAAAAAAAGCTAAAAACCTATAAAAGGAATAAGGAGAGTAGACCACTTTACTGAAGGAAAAGGTCCATATAACATTTTATTGTCAACAAATCAAATAAAAAGACCCAAACCAAACATGCATTTATCTATCTCTCAGTGTTTTCCAAACACTGTCCACAGTTATTGTTTTCATGTTGAATATGACTCATTTGTACAGAAGATGCATTTTTTATTTTTAGCCCTGCCAGCTGCATGGACAGCAATGCCGCTCTGTCAGTCAGTTGTTCTACCTCTTTGGTTAAAAGTCAAATGCAATGGATTACCACACATTTGCTACATACATTCATGTCCTCTGCTTGATTCATTGTAATAACTTTGGTGATTTACTGACTTTTCTTATGGAATGATAATTGGGACAAAAATTATTATCAGTCCAAAATTTTTAGTTTATAACTAAATACTTGCATAACTAATGGTTTGGCCTCAGTTGTACTCTGAATCAATGAGGAAATGTTAGCATAAAAATATGCTAAACTATGTTTCTATGTATGGCAAACACCATCCCTGCTTAACATCAACTTGCTAGCAGGGCTATTTTTTTTAGCAAGTTAGCATGCTAATGTTGATGTGTAGCTCAAAGTCAGAGTATTTGTTGGTAGCTTTGACGGCTTTAGAACAAAATGGACTTCCATGTTCATCATAACAATGAAAAAGACATGACCCAGTGTAGCAATACTGCATATTGCTGGGTTTATAGATGCTTTTTGAACAGCAGAGTTCCACTGTTCAGCACTGAGAATTGTGCCATTTCAACCACTGGTTATAAATACTGTATTTGTAAGTCGAATAAATTTATTGTTGGCTGAAGTCTTTCCATTGGTCTTGCTGACAATAAGAAAAAAATGGAAAGTCACCAGAGTTATTCTCTTATTTCATCCAAGTATTTAGAATGATATTTTCTTTTTCACCACTTATTTTTTTGTACTTTCTGTTCGATTTCCAACCAGATGGTTTTTTTTTCTCCTCTAATCCAGTATAATCCAATAGAACCACCGTTCCTGCACATCTCATAGTCAAGGAACATCTGTTGGCGTGATATAGAAGAGAGCTTCCAGTCAAAATTAACACAAGGGTCTTGTTTAATTATGGAGAGAGTGAGCATTAAAATTTGAAGTGAAAACTAGCAGACTGTGGCAAAGGCACAGAGGTGTCGCATGTCAAATACTCCAGACAGTCCTGCCCCGGGCAAGATGTGCCATCTGGTGCATTTGTGGTGGAGTGTGAGCAGTGCCACCCACCTACGAGAGAGCTGTTATCATAGCTCATTATTTTACAATTTTATTCCCTCACAGGCTCTGTTTCATTGCAGCCGTTACCACATCTGTATCAGGTGTCTGGGTGTGTGCAAGTGTTAAGATCTGTGATTTATAATTCTGTTGATCTCCTGGCTTGAGATGTTCCATAAACCTCCCCTATTGCCTTTCAGTGTACCTGCACCTGGCTCATATGGAGAATTAATATGTTAAAATGTCTGGAACTGATCATTTTTGGTGGAGAATGAAGCTGATGTGGCCGCCATTGGCTGCTAGTCTTTGAGAGATTTATGCGGTAAAGAACTGCATATATTACTAATAAGCAAAATGGTGGAAGTCAACAGATGGTTATCATCAGCACTCGTTGACTCATTTTAACTCCTGCCATTACTGCCATGTTGGTACAAGTAGATACCTTTGAATTTGGTGAGGAATAAAAGAAATTGATGTGTTCAAGGATCAGCAGGGGGAGCAGGGAATTTCTGATTTATGAGTAATGTTTTCTGGAGCCTATTTTTGGAAGGGAAGCTTGTGTTTTGATCTTATTGGTTTTGACAGCACAACGAATGGAGCAAGGGTGGGTGACGTTCAGAAATGCATGCTAAATGAAAGATCCCTCCTTCCATATTCAAGGCTTGGATGGGAAAGTGGAGTCAATGGTAAGCCAACTCCAGACTGATTTGACTCAGCTGAGCCAAATCCAACTAGAGGACAGTCTGGTGGATATGGCCAAGGAGGTTAAGTAACCTTCATTTGGCTCCCTGACAGGCTCTACTTCACAGAAGAGCTCATCAAAAACAAAATCTGAGGAGGATTTTAACAGATGCCAAAGAAGCAGAAATAAATGAGTCCAAGACAGACAGCAGAGGCTTTGAATCATTTTTGTGGTCTCCTCCTGATGTTTAGTTGCAGTGGAGAGTCCTGACCACATTTAATGGGACAGATCCCAGAGCATTACCTAAGCTCAAACTGCTGCTGTAGCAGGATAATACTCTTTTATCATTGTCAAAGGAGGCAACAACAAAAAAAAATGCCTGTCTCAAGGGGAAATATTAATCGTCGTTTTTTTGTTTTCATAAGGCACAATGACTTATGAACCAGAATAAAAATAGCTGAGCCCCGACATTAATTTTTAATATCTCGCTTAAGAGTTCAGAAAACAAAAACATTCCACGGCCTGTTTTTTAGCCTCAAAATATGGAACGAGCTACAGTTTGTTTTGCCGTAGATGATAAACCATGCGAGGGCACAGGATACCCAAGCAAAACGGGCCATGTGTGAGAGATCACAAACACCTCGGCACTGTCAGTCAGTTATTATTATTACCCAGAAAAGACTTTTCCCCGTAATCACAGGTCATCCCCTTCAATAGCTCGCTCTCAGCAATTGGCCCGTCTGCACGTCTCCAACCCCACAATATGAATCTCACAGGCCCCGGCTTGACAGGAGTGACAGTGTTTACACAGAGGCTCCTCAGCCAGGCCTGTGAATCTCATCGGCAGTTATTACCACCAGGTTTCTCTCTGTCGTTCACACTCTGCTGGTCTTCATCAAGTCTGCCTCAGCAGCCATGTTTTTTTTTTTTTTTTCCCTTCCTTATTAAACGGGTATTTTCTGGTCTCCTCCCTCAGAGCCAGACCTGACCAGATCCAGCCACCTCATCTATATTAATGCAGTTCTTGCAATCAGACAGGTCAAACTTTGCAGTGGCTGGTTTTCCTCAGCCTGGAGGAACATGAGGACACTGCCAATTGGCCCACTGAGCTCTAACTGTCCCCTGGTGAGCTCCATAATTAAAAGATTTTCCTTTACATTGAAACACCCAGACGGCTTAATCCCGGAGATATTGCTCTCTTGTTTCTCTTCAAATTTATTTCAAACATATACTGTAAATCAGTTTCCCTTTTTTTTTCCAGGCAAACTTTGTTGTGGCTTTTGCACCAGGCCAGCAAATTTTAAGGACTGTGCCAATTAGCCCACAAGTTATTCTCATGGTGCCAGTGATTAAGTCCGTCTGTTGAGGGGATGACATGATGCACGAGCGTTGTACATTGTGAATATGATCATGGGGTTTATAGCACATGTATGAAATTGAAAAACAAATGAGAAATTACTTCAAAAATGGATCAGATTGTTCCTCCAATTTCAGCATTTTACAGTCATTCAGCATTTCTTAATGAAGAGTCCCGTACGCTTAGAGGACCCCGGGCTAACTTTTTTATTCATAAATTATCTTTACTTATGCACTCATTGTGCTGACAGGTAAAACTGAACTTTTACTCATCTGAATACCTTTGCAAAGTATAAAAGCACCACTTTAATGTTATAAATACATGAAAAAGTCTAAATCTGACCTGTGTCGGTGAGCTGAATCAGCAGTCCAGGAGGTTTCAGTTTCAGGTAAGACCCAGCTTGGTGTCTCAGTCGTGTTTTCCCTGCAGGTTCATACTCTCCATTCTCCTCCTCTCACTCTCAGTCTCCCTCTGTCTTTGCTCTCATGGAGAATGCAGGCCTGCATGGAGCTGTGGCACAAGCAAACACTGTCCACTAGGAGAACAGTAGAGGGTGGTTCATATACAGAAAAAGGGGGAGGCTGATGGTGTGATTTTCTCTGTAGTCTGAGCAGAGGGACGGCTTGGCCCTGCCTTCTCCTCCTTCTGATGTCATGTAAAGCTTGTGAAGGAAAGGAAGACTCCTCCTAATATAAGGTTTCACCATGCATACATGAAAAACGAAGTGGACTGGCTTAAAGTCAGCAAGAGCAGCGGAGACATTCAAAATCAATCTGGCTGTCATCATGTAACTCTCATGAGATCCTGTTTATAGAAGTCACATTGTCTCCCACTCACTATTTGCCTTGGGAGTTGATGACATGCACATAAAACTCCCTTTTTCTTACTTTAACACATACAACTGTCAACTTCTTTCACCTAACTACCATTTCTCATACTTATTCCTCCCCTACAAAGCTGTTTCCTATCAGTTCTAATTTAATGACTGACTCATACAAGCCATCCAGTAGCTTCAGAGTATCAAATAGAAGGTCTGTTTTGAATGTGAGCATTTCTCTCGTGTTTGCTCCCTATATGGGATGTGTGTGTGTGTGTGTGTGTGTGTGTGTGTGTGTGTGTGTGTGTGTCTTGCGGCAATCCAAGAGCTATTGGCAGCTGTGTTTATTTGGTTATGAGGACAATATGCAAAGGGCTTAGCAGACAAAAAGAACGCCCCTCAGCTAAATGTTTTTCGAACGAGGAGGAAGCTCAGGCTTTGATGCATGGGGATTCTCTGCGTGGGGAGAAATACTTCAGCACGTGGGAGGACAAATTTTCTTATTGGCAATCAAATAAGGACATTTATAATGAAGATGTGAAAGTGTGTGTGTGTGTGTGTGTGACTGTGTGAGACCCATGTATGTATGAGAACATGTGTGAATGAGAGTATAGGGTGTCTTTTAGGTGGTCGGTTGTATATAACAGATTGTCAAATCCAAATAAATTATCATTAGTAGAACATGTGTTTTGGAGGAAGCTGTTGTTGAAAGATATACAAAAAAAACATTTTGTGCTAATTCAACCAATATACCTTTGAAAGCATTTTCTGCACCAAAATAAACAAGGATTACTGTATGAGTAGTTCAGTGTTTCCAAATCTGGGGGTTGGGCACATTTTAAAGGTCCCAAGCAAAACCTTAAGGGCCCTTAGGGGATGAAACAGATTTTTTTTTTTTTTTTTTAAAGGAGAAGAAAGAAAAGAAAACAAAGCTCAATTTTCTGTTTTTGTGACTATTTTTAACTTTTTTCATGTGATGTGTGGGGCTACTTTCACCTTTTCAACCATTAAAAAAAATCAATAGCCCATTTACTACACACTAGAGATTAATGGGCAATTCCCTGTGTTGTTTTCTCTTCTTGGTGCTTATTGTGTGTTTTTTAATTTTTTAATTATTGCATTGTGCCCTACCATCAAATTAGAAAGACATTTCTCATTCATTTCATTTTTGGGCCCTAAGAAAATCTGTGTACTGCAGATCTTGCATGTAAAAAAAAAAAAGAGTTTTCATTTTTGAATTTCATTTTTAATGTAAATTCACATTTCACTGTAACTAATACAAGCTGTCACACTGATTAAAGGTCATACCCCACCTCTCGCTATGAGCCCCTCCTTGTGGCTAAATGAGTTTATTACCACCTGCAACAGTTGCTGCAGGTCCGATGGTTTAATCCTTTATAGAAACCCTACTTATGTGAACAGACAAGTAAGAACAGTAGATAGATCGAAACTAAACCGATAGACAGACAAAAAAATAATAATGAAGGGAATAGAAAGCCTGATAAAGCCGCACAATAAGGAAATAAAACTGTATTAGCAGGAATAAACTTGCTAGCATACCTTCAAAACAACACGCGGTGACGTCATGCGCACGGACCAATAGGAGGCGAGCAGCCGGTGACAGTTGACACTCGACGCTCGGCATGATGGGACGGCGCCAACGGCTGTCAAAACACCGCATTCCGCAACTTTTGGAGGCTTTAAAGCGATAAAACGGTGTTAATTTGTGAAGTATTTAAATTTTTTAAAAATTTATTGAACAACGTGGTGCTGTTAGTGTTTTTATTTTTACAGTGGACTGCTTACCTTTCAGCCATGGTGAGTGTGACCCCGTTCAGCTCATAAAATGATGACATGTTTACTTTTCGCTAACTTTGCGTCCCCGATAAACTGATAAAGGCTTTTGCCGGTACGCTATGTTGTAAACCACACTGAAGGACTCGCAGGGATTTGTTTTTGTTCACTTTAGCCCCACAGAGAGCGGGTGGATTAGGTGATTTTAACGGGCTTTACTTGTGTGCAGTCCCTCATCTGCTGCGGTTAAAATTAGCCTCCTGCAGCGTTAGAGGTCCAGTGTCACTGTGGATCTGTTGAGCCGCTGAGAAACGAGCCTGGGAGACAGAAATCAGGGTTAAACATGGTTCACCAGTGAACAATGAATAAACAAAAGCCTATTTAGGATGTTGTTGCATTGAAATCACACCCAGTATAATAAAGTTTATTATAGGGCCCAAAGGTTTGTCTGTTTCATGCACTGACTCCATAAGTAAAGTAATGTTTTTCCTGTCATTTGAGTGAGCTGACACTTTAAAAGGACTGCACTTAGGCTTTTACCCCTCCATTATGTGTAATTATCCAGTCGTTTAACTCTTTTTGATAACCAATTGATGTGTCACAGGACGCCGAGGGCCCCCCGGCCCTGTGCGACCTCTGCCTGGCTCAGGTGTGCCGCAGCTTGGACGCCCTGTGCAGCAGGCGAGCAGACGGCTCCATGTGCCTCAGCTGGGCCCCGCTCTTCCCACAGGAGATGGCGGACCAGTTGCTGCAAAAGATGGCAACTCAAGGTATGTCACACTCACGACAACTAAAGGCAACTGCAGCGACTGAGCGCTGTAGGAAAGGGACAAATAAACTTACACCATGATTAATGCGACCCACAAATGACCCACTGCTGGGCCGTTTATTTTATCCTTAAGCGTACAACTTCCTGTACAAACAAAAGTCAATTACATTGTCAGAATTTTATTATTATAGCTTTCTCTATAATTATGATGTATTAGTAAGTGTACGATGCCAGGCTGAAACTGTGGGAAAAATCTGTTCCACAAACATACGCATATGTGGCTAAATTGATGTTGCTTTTCCGACAACGTCCCTCTGTTTTCTTTTCCCTGCAAGGGATACTGAATGACACAACTGTTGGGATTTTCCGAAACTGTAAAGAGCTCCGCCTGCGCCGAGCTACCGTCCGCTGCTGCCCGCTGTCCACGGATGCTTTTCTCCTGGCGCTCTGCCCTCACCGACTGCAGGAACTAGATGCCTCCTGGGTCTCTGGGGGCCTCACCGGGGCTGATATCATCTCGGGCCTGGCCTCCAACCCGGACTGCAGATCCACCGTGCAGAGGTTGTCCCTCAGCGGGCTGCATCTGGACTGGGAGTCTTTGGGGGAGGATGGCAGGAGTGGTATTGGCTTCCGCTCCCTGCAGGGCTTAAGGACGCTGAACCTTGCCAACACAGACCTGACTGACGCCGTCCTTGAGGACGTCTGCTCGCTCCCTCAGCTGGAGAGCCTGGATATCTCCTGCAGTGCGGTCTCAAAGATCACTGCGCTCCTTGACTGCAAGAACACCCTGAAATCTTTAATTGCCCACAAGCTGCGGCAACTTGACATGTCGCCTGCCAGGCTGCTCTTTGTCTTCAGCCAGCTCGATGCTCTCAGGCATCTAGACTTTTCAGATGACCATATCACAGGGGATGACAGTGATGGGAAAGATGGGGATGAGACGGTGCGGCAGCTGCTGGAGGGGAGTCCCCAGGTCCTCCCTTCCCTTGTTTCTCTTGATATCTCTGGACGGAAGAGAATCAGTGAAGCAGCAGTCAGAGCGTTTGTGGAGACCAGGAGTGGACTGATCTTCTTGGGCCTGCTAGCCACGGGGGCTAGCTCCTGTGATGTCCTGTCTTCTCAGAAAAACCTAAAAGTGAGAACCTAGCGCAGGCATCTGGCACAGAGTTCATGTCACACGGTGGTTATCGGCATGTCAGGGCATCGGAAAATGTTAAGGGTAGACACATGAGCTTTACTCTCACATAAGTTTCTCATTTGTCTTTGACTCGAGGCTCTGTTTGTAAATGCACCGAATATGCCCGCTGCATTTCCTGTCTGCCTGACAGTGCTGATCTGCTGTGTGTGTTCAGGTAACCGGAGAGGCTAATGAGAACCAGGTGTGCGAGGCACTGAGAAGGTACAGAGACCGAGAGTGCTTCGTTCGAGAGGCCCTCGTCCATCTCTACAATCTGACCGCTGACATTGACAAACCGCGACCAGATCTGCTGAAGGTACTGCGTTTGTGGTTTTTTTGCTCTTTAAAGCATATTTTCCATGTATGGAAACACAGGTCTCACCTTGGCCAACTCATTTCTGTTCGACGTGATTTCTCACGAAAGTGGTCGCATATTTCTTGAACATTAATAACAGTTCTAAAGCAACATCCATCAAATTAAGGTTTCGAACAGATTTTAACTCATTAATTGACTGGATTGTAAATAATAGTCCTTCACTGCAAAAGAAAACTGTATGTGAAAAAGATAATTAACCAGGAAGTCAGTCCGTAAGCCATGATCGATGTTTAAAAAGGAAGTTTGAGTGATTCTGCTGTTAACGTTTCTTTCTTTCAAGTACGTTTTGTTAACGCAGGAGAAAGTTATTTACCTGTTTGATCGCTGTCTTATGTGGTTTACACAACCAGGACCTTTTTTAGCAACATCACAACATCCACAGATCTCAGCCGTTAACCTTCTGTGTACAATATTTTAAACACAGAAAGAAATAAAGACCAAAACTACAATAATAGAACCCAGGCTGCAAGAAACTAGAATTATTGCATTGTTTAGTTAATTACATAGGATTTTTATGATGTGTTGCATAATATGACTCATTCTCTGCAAGATAAGATGCTGAAGTTGTTTTTTAGTAAGCTAGTCAGTCCTTTATTCAAACATAAAGTCTCACTGAGATTAAAATTTCCAAAAGAATAATAAAACCTACAATATAAGCCCAGGGAAATACATTTACAACTACATGCAATTTTCATTTACAGTAGATTGTTATTTCTGAGTAAATAAATCAATTTACAGTTGCATTCAAATAAGCTATTAATTTCAAAATGCTAAGTAGCGGTAGCAGTTTTTTAAGCTTAGTTTGAACAAACTGCTTTACAGCTTAAAATGATGGAATGTTCTCGAGCCTGACCTTATATTTACTGCTTTTAGATGTGATGGGAAAAGGAGATAAGGAGGCCGTGGCAGAGTGCAACTTAATAGCTTGGCCAGTTAGTAGTTTTAGACCGTCACTGTCCTCTGCTAAAAGAGTTTCAGTGAAGTGAACTGATTGGTTAAAAAAACAAAACAAAACTTAGACGGCGGTCAGAGGGAGGTCACACATGATTCACCTCACAGCCAGCAACCTAACTGTTCCTGAACAGTTTAAAATCCCATCAAGACTCACAAGCAACATCGATGGCTGTGACTCATGCTTGTGTCCTCCAGCTGGTGCTGCATGGGATGCAGAGCCACCCCACCTCCCTGCACGTCCACCTGGTGGCTACAGCCTGCGTCTTCAACCTGAGCACCCAGGACCTGGCGGAGGCCATGCCTGTCAGCTTACTCAGCTCCGCAGTCGCCCAGCTGCTGCATGCCATGAAGACCTTCCCCGGTCACCAGCAGGTCAGAGCATATCTGCAGGGTCTCCAGTTACTGATCCATAATGATATCAAGTAGCTTTGCAGCAGCAATAATGTGTCCGTTGCTTGTCATTCATCAGATTCAGGCCCCAGTATTCGGTGCTTGTGGTTGCAGCTCTGTTTTTTCCACTTTACAAAAAGTATTCGTAGAAACTCTATAACACCTAATACAAACACAGACATTTATTTTCTTGCGCCCTCATGGTTCTTCGTAGACTGTTAAACTGTTTCCATCTTTCCAGGTGCAGAAGAACTGCCTGCTGGCGCTCTGCAGTGACTACATCCTGCAGGAAGTCCCCTTTGACAAGTTAGTTTGCCTTCTCTCACTTAGAATATGACGTACGAGCCATGCAGTAGCCAAGCCACTCATTTCAAGCAAATTATGGTTCCAGCTAAAATATATTTTCACTTCAAATGAAATCACCAGAAGCAACAGACCCTCCAGAAGTATAAGTGCAGATCTGAACTCATATTTTCCAAGGCTTATCCATACATGGCTGGTATATTTGTGTAATGCTGCGTTCCTTGTATCCACGCTGTGATCATGGTTCAGGTATTTGGCAGCCACGCTGGTGATTAACTGGCTGAGGAGCCATGAGGATCCTGCCCTTCAGAGGATGGCTGTGGCTGTCATCTCCATTCTGGTGGCCAAGGTCAAGACACGGCTCGCTTACTGTGCATTAGTGTGCCGCAGGAAAATAGTATGGCACCTGTCAGTCCCGCCTGTTAGGAGCCCCCACGCCTCTGTCATCTCCTGCACCTCACTGACACTCCTTTCAGCTGCCAGCTTTATGCTTTCATTTAGTCCAGTGAAGTAGGGCATATTTCCCTGTTTGATTAAAGGACTGTTTGTTACAGTTTGTTATTCAGGAAAACAGTTAGAAGTGAAAAAATGACTCATATTTATGTTTACTTCGCAGCTGTCCACGGAGGAGACGGCTCAGCTCGGCAAGGACGTCTTCATCATGAAGGTAAATTCACACTCGATGCGTCCGACTTATACAACGTTTAGATTAGAACCAGATTGTATCTCTAGTTCTCTCTCTCCTCCTCTCTGTCTTTCTTTTCTGCTTTGTTTTCCATCACCTTCCCACTTTTTACACCCGTATACTCGCCGCCACGGTCGCCCCGTCGCTCCGTCGCTCCGTTCTCTCATCCTCTCGCTGAATTTTTACCTCATTGCTTAATCGCCTCTCTGCTTCTCCCTTTGTGTGTGTAATCAAGCGTCTCTTTATGCTTCAGTTACTTTTTGCTTATAGAACGTCTGGTGCCTCTTAATAATTATAAACAGTTTAATCCAACTGTTTAGCTTATAATTGCCAAAGAATGCTTCCTCTGTGTTTCCAAAAAATGTATTTTCTCTTCACATTTTTGGCTGTCTCACCCTCCTTGTCTCTCTGAATCATTCTCCTCCGTCCTGCAGCAGCTGCTGGCTATTGTGCAGCAGAAAGCCATGGTGGGAGTGGTAGACTCCACTCTGAAGTTCGCCCTGAGTGCTCTGTGGAACCTGACAGACGAGATGCCCACCGCGGCTCGCAATTTCATTGAGTGCCAGGGCCTGGAGCTGTACGAGGAGGTTCTGGAGGTACAGGAGGCCCCAGAAAAACACGCTGAAACACACCAACACAGAGAATCACACATGCACGAGGACTTTTCCTCTGATTATGTCCCCTTTTTGTTCCTTTGCAGTCCTACTACACTGAACCTTCTATTCAGCAGAAACTTCTTGGCCTCCTGGTGGGTTGTGTGTGTGTGTGTGTGTGTGTGTGTGTGTGTGTGTGTGTGTGTGTGTGTGTGTGTGTGTGTGTGTGTGATGTTTTTAAGGTGAAACATGGACGAGGTTGGAGCTGATCTCCCAAACTTTGAGACCTCGTAGGTTTTGTAGCTTAAATGCTAATTTGCTGCTGCGTCTGACAAATTTTTGCAAAAGCTGATAAAAATAACAGAACTGGATCACAAGACACTCAGCTGCTCCACCTGGAACCACTGACTGAAAATATGATTATTATGGGTCTAAAACCTCAGTTTACTACTTCAGAATCATGTTGGTCTGTTATTTTGATGCTAATTTGAATCAACATGAAAACATGTTTAGTTCTTAACAGAAGATGATCTCAGTGTATTTTTACACAGACAGGACTTACTCAGTGTAATGACCATGTGGACCAGAGGTCGGCGACCTGCAGCTCTTTCATCCCTCTGCTGCTCTGTCTTTGGAAAATATATAATGACTTTTTAATTTGAATTTATTTAATTTTATTTCATTTATTTTTTACATGCAATTCTAAATTTGAACATCATGGTTCTCCTGCAATATGAAAATAAAACGTTTTTATTTTCTGTTTTTCTTTTCTTTTATTTTTTGTCACTTTAAATATGTGTCACAATTCAATTCACTGAGCTCTTCAAGCCCCAGTCGGCCAAAGAAAAGAAGAGTTTCTGCAGAAAACAGAACATCAGTTCTCAATTACCAGCATCTTTTTTTTGGAGTTCAAAATGCTCAAAATGTTTTTGTTGCATGCAGGAAAGAAAATCGTTTTCTCTGTCCCAGTTCCTGAACGCAGCACGCTATAGTTTTATACATAGAATAAAGTTAAAAAAAGATATATACAGTGTTATCTTCA